>CABHPP010119036.1:0-41597 GCA_902168425.1 Peromyscus attwateri | reverse complement strand
CCTGGGTTTGCCTTCATACATGATAAAACACGCAGTCATAAACTGAAGAAGAATTTGTTGAATAGCAAAGTCAGTGAACTAAAAATGTGACCATAGAAAACATACT
Source organism: Peromyscus attwateri (assembly GCA_902168425.1). Lineage (NCBI taxonomy): Eukaryota > Metazoa > Chordata > Mammalia > Rodentia > Cricetidae > Peromyscus > Peromyscus attwateri. Next base: position 41,491 of record CABHPP010119036.1, on the reverse strand, counting down.
GTGATGAAATTGCCTGCAGAATCACACACATGCCTTCTATTCCAAGAGCCCAACTAAATTGCATACCTTTGCAAGTGGGTGGAACACCTCCCTGTGCTGTCTGATTTCACTGTCTGCATAATTTCTGGCATTGCTGTGATCTTTCCTATTTCCCTAGCATCCCCTCCCCAAAATGGGCAACTTGATCCATGGCCTTTTAATAGAATCAGCTCAGAATAGATAGTACAGTTTTATCTATCTCTTTTATTGTGGAAGGAGTATGAAAATCCATACCTGCTTGGTTCTTGCCAACCCTTAGGGCAGATAGTTTTGTTTGTTGTTTATTTCTTTGTTTGGGTTTTTTCAAGACAGAGTTTTTCTGTGCAGTCCTGGCTGTCCTGGAACTCACTCAGTAGACCAGACTGGCCTCAAACTCAGAGAGCCACCAGCCTTTGCCTCCTAAGTGCTGAGATTAAAGACATGCACCACCACTCCCAGACATGGTAGACAGTTTTATCCCAACTTTATATATGGTAATATTTAGGTTTAGTGAGATTAAACTACTTTTTCCAAGGTAAAATTGGCTAAATTCTTATATTAGGTATATTTCTAATCTATATGTGTCCAACCCTAAAATTCATCACCTTTTCAACTATAAAAGTTCCAAAAAAGTCAGGCTATACAGGATCCCAATTTTATTCCAGAATTTTTTTATCAGGTGATCTTCATTTTGGATTTAAAGTAGCTAATTTTCCTAATGTTTCAATACCATATGGTGGTACTGAGCTACAGTCTTTCAGAGACCACATTAGGGAAGCTCAAACATAATTCACTACACAGTTGTCAACATTAACTCCACACTGGTACTCTGCAAGAAATTAAGCTAAGACCACCCAATTTGTTAAACTAAGCCTAAAGTTGTTTCTGACCTGAACCACACACAAATACCCATAAGGTAAAGCATGCTGTGTTCTGTTTTCATTCTGCTGGACAATGCTGTTCCATTGAAAAACACACATTTTAAAAGCATCTGCCCATATTGCTATGCAACAGCAGTTCTCAATAGACCATGCTTGAGATGAATGAAAATGCAGGATATGTCTATCACATAGAGTAAGGCACTAGAGATTAATGAGACCAGATGTTCCCAGGAGTTGTGGGGAAGAAACAATGGAATGCTTCTCTGCTCTTTCTATTGATTTTCCCTGCCCCTTGTTTTCTCAAAACACACTGCATAATACAATATAGTACATAAGTAAAACTACTCAATACAATTCAGAATGTGTTATATCCAAGTCGCTAGGTGACCACAGAAGCAATTTATGACTGTGACAGGAAATTCCAAGTCAAAGATCTCTCTCAGTTCAGTAAGTAAATAAATAATATACAAATAAGTATGAACAATCCATAATAAGTAAGAATTTAAGAGATGATCCATGTCACAAAAAAAGTCTATTTAAGGGGACGTGGACCAGCATTGAAAGCAGAACCACAAATGAATTTGAATTTTGAGGTAAAGTGGAAAATGATCACCTCTAACCCAGAGCACTGTTTGCATTTTTCATGGACCTGCTTTGTTAATGCCTTTATAGGTAACCTTGCTCTCAAGATGATGGCTGATTCTGAAATCCCCAGTGAGAAGCATCTCATTCTGAAAGCCTATTTCCATCCACAGCAAAGTGATACTCAAAGGGCTGAGTCAGGGAACCCATCAGCACTAGCTTTCTGTCCCCTGCATACCTCAGAAGTCAAAAGCAAGACCAAGTATATCTGAGGGAAATGTAATCACCTCCCTCATCATATGAAATCCCCTCTGTGGTAATCACCAGGAAACTGCTGGGAGAAAGAGCATTTAATCTAAATGTAAAACAGAAAGTACTCTTGGCCTTCCAGAGTTCAGTCCACTGATGGGAAACATGTCATCTTCTTACCTTTCTCCTCCCTGAAAATGAGTCAGTGTATTCGGCTCTGAAACTCATCAGCACACCCAGGCATTCACTTCCCCACAAATAGATAAGTCTGTAATTTTGTCTAAGAATGAACACCCTGCAGACACAATGATTTGTGGCAGATAATGCAATTGATTCCAACAGGGAGATGTGAGATCATAGGTGATGTGAGCCATCAATCTGTAAAATAAAATTTCTTCGGGTACAGTATTGCCCATCAGACACCCGTTGCATGGCTCAGGCACGGGACACTCTCACCACAGGTCCCAGCTCTATCAACTGTCTCTTGATGACATCCTAGTGACACTGGGTCAGGAAAAGGACACATTTTAAGGGTGAATAGGTGGGGGAGGGGATTTGCATTTCCAACAACTGTTATGAGACCCTGCTCTATAACAGTACTAGGAAATATATGTTTTCTAGAGACTTCATATCTAAACTGTTGCTTTACCAACATGTCATGAGAATTAAGTCCCTAAAACTCTTCTATATTTTCACTCCTCTCCATAATAATTAACACTTTCTTTGGAAGAGGCAAAAAGCTATTTCCCAGTCTTGATGCTCCCTTCACGGAGCTGCAATGGTATCCCAAGCCTGGCTCTTCCATCTGTTCAGGACTTGCTGATTAGTATAACTGAAGGCTCAGCTCGGCCTTTCTCCTAGGACTGAACAACTTAGAGAAATGTCACTTTTTTTGACTCTCATGTGATTCTTATCTGACCCAGAAGCTCAAAGGTCAAGAAGCTACCCCTGGACAGATGAACGTAATATATTACGGCAGGAATATTTCTCTCTCCCTGTATCATCTCTACGTGTATCTTTATCTGTATGTATCCTATACTCCCCACCTCACTAATTTACCCTCATGCAGCAGGAATTCTCTACAGTGCCTGGGTCATCGGGCTCATCAAATGTAAAATGCCACAATGCATTCTAAAAAATTATGTCTATGCCCATAGATCTGTGCTGCTCTTAACTCTGGTCAGAGAAACATTTTTGTTGTGGATAATAATGCAGAAACTCATTACTGGACAAAATGCTGAGTATAAATAACTGAGTGTTTAGCTGCAAAGGAATCATCTTTATTAACCTGCCAACATCCATGGGTCAGAGAATGTCACAGTTCCCAGAAAAGGGATGGGAAGAATGTAAGAGCTGACAGACGGAAAGGAGGTCATGGGAGAGGACATGACATCAGTTCACAAAGGCTGTGATCACCTGCCCACGACCTACATGAACGAAAGCCAATCAAAATTCCAGCATTGATGAGGGAGGAGCATCCAAGAGCTCAAACCCAACAGAGGAGTTATTAGCAGTTGAAGACCACTGAAGGGAGGAGAAGTCACTTTATTTTGGAGATGTGGGTGATGGTAAGTTGCTTATTCCTCAACGGATGGCCATATACCAATATGCGTACGGGCAGAACTAAATAGACTCAGGGGTTATTAACAACAAAAATAAATAAATAAATAAAAAGAAGACATGGAGCTTGGGGATTAGGGGTGGAGGTACTAGGGGAAGTTGGAGAAAAGTAGAAATAAATTGGTATGGGCAATATACATTGCATGAATGTATGGAACATTCAAAGAACAGAATAGAGAAAGGAGTTCTTTTGATTATCACACTAAGCTACATCATACAACTTAACATTATAGATAATATAAGTAATATTTAGACCCTATTTCTAATCTTATTACCCAATTCATTGTCCTGTCAAAACTAATATTTTCCATTAAAACTCAGAAATTTCTGTGCACGGTGACAGATATGGATCTGTTTGCAGCCTTCTCCATATTGACATCCAGTTATGCCAGTACCATTTATTGAAGATGCTTTCTTTTTTTTCCATTGTACAGTTTTGGCTTCTTTGTCAAAATTATATGTTCATAGGTGTGAGGATTAATGTCAGGGTCTTCAATTCGATTCCATTGGTCCACATGTCGGTTTTTATGACAGTACCAAGCTGTTTTTATTACTATAGCTCTATAGTAGAGCTTGAAGTCAGGGATCGTGATGCCTCCAGAGGTTGTTTTATTGTACAGGATTCTTTTGGCTATCCTGGGTTTTTTGTTTTTCTATATGAAGTTGAGTATTGTTCTTTCCAGGTCTGTGAAGAATTGTGTTGGAATTTTGATGGGGATTGCATTGAATCTGTAGATTGCTTTTGGTAAGATTGCCATTTTTCAAGTTGTATGTTTGTAAAATTCCAAACACCCAAACCACATAACACACACACACACACACACACACACACACACACACACACACAAACAAACATACACACCATGAATTTTGAAGTTTTGGTTAATGGTATCTTTTATGTATATTCACATACATTAATCCTCAAGATCTGCTCTGCTTCTCTGGAATTCAGATACTAGAAGAATCATTTGAGTTGCTATAGGACTTAGTGACTTTTAAGTGGACTGGCCATTTGATCTGAACCAGAAAACATTTGGAGTTATACTGGGAAGTGGAAAACAGTTAGTAATGATGCTAGGACAAATAAGACCTAGGGATGTTTCAGGAAAGAGGCCCTATTTTATTGTACTTATTAAATGAGACTTTCCAACCTGAGAATACATGATTTCTCAACTCTGTCTTTTTCCTCCTTTGTTCCTGATGAAATTCTAACACAGCTGCCTAATTTAAATGAGAAACTCTGTTAACAAAGCTCTTAATTAACTCTTCTATTAGCATATAATTAATTTTACAAAATAACTAGTTTCATTATATTTTAGTGCACATATATAATGTACTTATATCACACAGCCCCACCTACATTAACTATTAAGCTGTTTAAATAGATTAAAATATGTCAGTTGTGTCTATGATCATATATTTGTGTCCAGTTTTTTCTCTATGAAAATTCCCTAAAAGTGAGTGCTTTACTTGCCCAGGGGAGTATTTAGATGGTTGCAGGCCCCATGTGACATCAAAATAATCGAGTCCAAAATTTCTTTGTGATCAGCTCTGTCTGGAAAGCTGCCTCAGTTCACCACTTTATTTTGGAATTGACACAACCGTTGTGGGTGGTATTGAGAACATCTGTTCCCAGAATTCCCAAAGAACAATGTCATGAATCACTGCTCCCCAAAAGACTTCAATTTTACTTGAGGTCTTAAAAGTCCCAGAAGATGTATTAAAGATTCACTTCCAGGATGTTCGCATTAAACAATCAGTGTTTCATGACCTAAGACTGACAAGAGTTGTTATGTTACTTTAGGGAAACAAGACAATGGAGATTTTGGGGACAATGGAGCTTCATTTTACCCTTGCTCCCCTCAGAACACTCATTACTGGAAATCTCCAGAGAAGACTGAAACTCATAAAAGTTTTTCTCTGGGTTGGGACTGTTACTGAATGATCAAGTGCTTGTCTAGCATGTGTGAGGTCCCAGGTTCAAGCCCTGGCACTAAAAGACAAAGTATCTTCCATAAAAGGAAAGGAAAGGTTACTGTCTGCTGTCAAATTGCAATCTCCCCTCTAAGAAAAACTACATATGTTTTAAGCAAAGTTCAGTAAAGGAATTCGTGATTTTTTTTGCATGCTTCTGAGAAAGTTTGTATTATCTGTGAAATTAAGAGTTGTAACCCAACTAAAGGTTATGAATCTAAGAATTTCCTTTGTTTGGTTGGTTGGGTTTTTTGTGGGGTGAAATGCAAATATTTTGGGTGAGACTACTGTCTGTTTTGAGTTTCAAGGGTAAAACCAATCAAGCAAGCCAGATTGCTTAGATTCCAAGGGTATAGAATGGTGGAAAATGAAACAGCAACCTTTCCTTTAAAATCCTGCCCCTTGGAGGTAGGGAGATGGTTCAGTGGTCAACAGCACTTATTGCTCTTGCAGAGGATCCTGGTTCAGTTCCCAGCACCTACATAATAGCTCATAACCATTCATAACTTCAGTTCCATGGGACCCAATGCCCTCCTTTGACCTCTACTGGCACCAGGCACATAGGTAATACACTGATATACGACATACATGCACACAAAGCACTCATACACATAAAATAAAAAGGAAACCTGAAAAATGTAAATGAAATTATATTGTTATAGCTATAAACTATGCTTGACATCATTTAACCCATGAAGCATCAAGCTCTTATCTGATGTGGATGGACAGCAAAACAAAAAGAGAATAGATATAAAAATTGCTCCTATTAATTGTTGCCATTTTTCTCATAATCATTTCTCTGTAAAGTACTTTATTCTTAATCTATTTCTACTACTTCATACTTGCCCAATCCTTTATAGGCAATTATAATCAGAGAGTAAAGTTTTTACCACCTTATCTTTTATGTTAACATTAAGAATAGTTTCATATTTATATAGTTATTGTAAAGATAAAGTTTTTTTTCGGTATAGCCTGATTTGAGTTTCCTCATTTTATTATCTTACAGTAATATAGTACATGTAACATGACCAGTACACATGTGTGCATATATGTGTGTGGATGCACATGTATGTGTATGTGTGAATGTAGAAGCCAAATGACAACCTCAGGTGTCATTCTTCAGATCTACACACCATTATTTGTGCTATTGTAATTTGTTTGTTTGAAGTGGAGTCTCCTACTCACTGACCTAGAACTCATCAAGACTAGACTGGCTGCAGAGTGAGTCCTAGGGATCCACCTGCCTCCATCTTGCTAGCATCTGTACTAAAAGCTGATGCCACCATATTTGACTTTTTGTACATGGTCCTCAGGGTCAAACTCAAGTACTTGTGTTTGCAAGAAAAGAGCAGTCACCCCAATTCAATTTGTCACTATCACCATAAATGTGGAATCCATTTCTAAAGTCTCCTTTCCTCCCTTCCAAGCTCCCTCTCGCCTGTCCTCTCCCTCCGAATGCCCCCCCCATTCCCCTCCCTTACTCAGTCTCAAATTTATGGCCTCTTCGTGTGTGTGTGTGTGTGTGTGTGTGTGTGTGTGTGTGTGTGTGTAAATACAACCTGCCAGTTGGTTGTTCCCAGCACCCACTTGAGAGTTCACAACCATTCATAACTCCCATTCTAGGAGAAGAGTGTGCTATTTTGGAAGGTTGTAGAACCGTTAGGAGGTGGAGCTGTGCTGGGGAAAGTGTGTGAATGGGGACCTTGAGATCTGATAGGCTATCCTACCTGATTTGTTTTCTGCTCCATGACTGTGGATGAGTGTGACCTGCTTCCATGCTTCCCCTGTCATGATCGACTGGACTCCCTGATACCGTGAACCAAAGCAAATGTTTCCTTCCTTAAGCTGACTATTGTCAGGGTTTGGTCATAGCAACAAAAAAGTAGCTGAAACGGTATCTTTACTGGTCTTTCTGCAGAAAGAAAACAGGAGGTGAAATGAGAATAGACATGAGAATGAATTTGTCGATCTTCTAGTTAGTCGTTCTGAAAACCAAACAGTAATCTCTTTATGAACTGTTACTAAGTCATCTAATCATTAACTCATATCACAATGACAAGGGAATGAGCATGAAGTAAATTAACTCAGCTTCCTCAACATGCCCATTGCCATGTCCCAAACACATAATCTTCTGTTTGCAGAATGAAAGACATGGTTCCTATCCAGTAATATTTACTTTGGCGCACAGGGACTGATTTGTGTTCTTCACCACTGAAAAGTTAAAGAATGACCTAGATTATGATATCTCACAGTGCACCTCTTGGTCATCAAGAATTTCCCAGACACGCTCAAGGATTTTACAAGCAGATATAAGTGTGTGTGCATGTACGCATGTTATTGAAAAGATACACACTTGCACACGGGGTAAGGAGTACTAACATATCGTGCTTTGTACTGTCACTAGCAATGCATGAGAGTTCAAGTTGTGCCCCACTCCTGTCACTACTTCCTCTCAGTCATCTTTTTCATCTTAGCTGTCACAGAGGATACACAGCCATATAATCCTATTTCTGTACACTGGTTAGTTTTTTGTTTTTGTTTTGTTTTGTTTTTTGTCAGCTTGATACAACATAGGGTCATCTGGGAAGAAGGAACCTCAATTGAGAAGCTGCTTCCATAAGATTTGACTACAGGCAAGTCTATGGGAGCATTTTGTTGATTAAGACTGATGTGGGAAGAACCAACCCACTCTTGGTGGTATCACCTCTAGGCAGGTGGTGCTGGGCTGGGTTGTATATATAAAACTGCACAAGCCGTGGAGAGTAAACCAGTAAGGAAGTGTTCTTCTGTTGTCTCTGTTCTAGTTTCTGCCTCAAGGTCCTGTTCTGACTACCCTTTATAATGAAGTATAAACTATAAAAAAATAAAATAAAATTCCTCTTCAAGTTGCTGTTGTTCATAGTGTTTTATCACAGCAACACAAAGTTAACTAAAACACTCAGTATCTATAGAAGACTGCTAAAGTTTGACATTTTCTAAAAACTGTGGCCTTAGTAATAGTGAACAGGGGTTTGTGTGAAGTTAAGAAGGAATTGACTGCAAATAAACATTAGGAATCATATCGTTGAACAAGTTTTCCATTCAATTATGATATATATTACAGAACTATGGAAAGCTGCCTAAAATTGTTGAACTATTCTATTAAAAGGTGATAATCAATTCTGGAGAGATGACTTCAGTTTCCAGTACCCACAGGGAGGAGGATGACAATAACTCCAGTTGTAAAAGATCTGATGTTCTCTTCTGGCCTCTGTTGGCACTGCAGGCAAAACCCCCATACATATAAAAGTCAATAAAAATCATTTTTTAAAGTGAAATCCCTTGCTTCTAAACAATAACTTTTTCAACTTATTTTAAAAATAAAATAAGCCTAGGATTATAGCATAGAGGAAGAATACTTTTAACACACATGAACAAAATTAATGAATTAATTAAATATATTTTGAATTCTCATACTTACGCAGACTAATCTTTTCTAACAGACCCCTTATACTTGGGAAGAAAACAAGCACAGTTTTTCAAATGGAGTAGGAGTGGGATACAAAATAGTCCCAGCACTGCCTTCCTAACCCATAAGCCAAAGAAGGAAGGATCTAGCTTGGAAATGGAAAGGAAAGGAGGTGTGAAAAAGTCAGAATCTTATCGCACATATCCTCACCATTTCTTTCAGTAAGTTACTCAATCACCTAAGATATTTCAACTCCATAGACTGTTGTTTTTCATAAACAATGATTTTCTGGACTATCCTTACACATGAAACCCTCCATGTTGGACTAAGAATTTGAAACAATCAGTCAGTATCTGGTGGAAAACTTTAAAGTGGCAGAGATAATACTGTACTCTGTACTATATAGGGAAAATAATTTTGGAGAAAGACAATTAGAATCCCAAAATAATACAGATTATGCTAGTACTTGTGAGATTTTGTGGTTTTATTGAGTTAAAACAAGCATTTAATTTCTAAACTTCTTTTTTGTTTTTCTATTCTTTGAGAATTGTATACATGTACACAAAATACTTTTGTCTAACCACCCTCCTCCAATTTCTTCCAGGTACCTTACCATGTCTTCATCCCAGCTTATTGTTTTTCCTTTGGAAACCACTGAATCCAATTAGAGCTTCCCATCAGTCTACACCTGTCTTAGTCAGGGTTTCTACTGCTGTGAAGAGACATCATGACCGCAACTCTTATAAAGGAACACATTTCATTGTGGTGGCTTTCTTATAGTTCAGAGATTTAGTCCATTATCATCATGAAGGGACATGATGGCATGCAGGCAGAAACAGTGCTGGAAAAGTAACTGAAAGTTCTATATCTTGCACAGGCAACAGGAAGTGATCTGACTCATTGGGCGTGGCTTGAGCATATATGAGACCTCCAAGCCTGTCTCCACAGTGACACACTTTCTCCAACAAGATCACACCTACTCCAACAATGCCACACCTTCTAATACAGCCACTCCCTTTGGGAGCCATTTTCTTTCAAACCACCACAATACCACGAACATGAGTGTATGACCATTCATTGGAGCATGAAAAACTAATGATAAGTCATAACTCTGAAGAAAAATGACTCTCCCTCCTACAGCAGCCATCAACTGTCAATAGTTCAAGGCTAATGTTCTCATGATCCCTTTCTCATCCTTGATGGAATATTGACTGATGTGATCTTGTGTAGGTATTGTGCAGGCAACCACAGCTGCTATGAGTTCATGCTAACTACAGAGAGACATTTTATTGTGGGGGCTACTAAGCTAAACCAACATATATATTTTAAAGGTATCTTGACTTCAAAATTTGGGTCTAAGGATATGTTGCTTTGGAAAAGAGGCTCTGCTTTTGTTTCTACAGGAAGCAAGAGGCTGTGGATTTGTTCCAGGTTAAGATGGATCGCATTTGATCAAGCAAGACCTCCTGAACCTCGACAGATGATATCTATCAACAAAGGTTATAGCTTTTTTCCCAGGACATGACCATTATCTCAATTTTCTCAGGATCCCCATAAGATTACCAGCACCCCCAATCAGTAGGAAGTTGTTTAGAAAACCACACCCAAATTTCCAAAGCATTGTTTATGAATGTTTGTTTTCATTTAAAGGGGGCTGGTTATAGGTTAATGGTCATAGTCAATCTTGATCTAAAGAAAAAAGAAGGATATGGTATAGAAATGACGGGGAAAAGGTAGATTATTGGGTCTACTTTAATCTAAAAAACAACTGTTGGTCTCAAAATACTTTACATTGGTATGAATTTTAGTTTATTGATACAGGTTTATGGTCAATTTTGTTATACTATATGTATATTTCTGCTCTTGTTTGGGGTATTATGTTTATGCAGCTCATTTGAAATTGTAGTGTATAATTAAGAAATACAGATTAATAGTCATCTATAATAATCAACTTATAGTCATATTAGTTAGGTTTTCTAGATATACAAAGATATATTTCAGATAGAAAGACAATGTTCAAACACTTCTAAGACCTACAGGACATGGCATTTGAAATGTTTCAAGAACTTAACACTTTTCTGGACAATGAGACACGTCTGCTCCTGGCAGCACCAATTACTTCAAAGAGGATGATGGGTGTAGTAGGAATCATAAAAGGTCTTATCAATAAAATCAAACCCAGAGCCAGGTATTGGGGTGAATGCTGGAAGATCAGAGAAGCAGAACAAGCCACAGCTACCTCACCTTGACATTTCCTCAGCTAATCCTGTTTCCTTAGACTGGAAGCCTCTGAGTCCTTCTCCAAATGAATCTCAGCTGAACTGCTTCTTTAAAGCCTGGATGATTAACCAGCCAAATGCTTCTAGTTCCCGGTTTTCATGCCTTATATACCTTTCTGCTTTCTGACATCACTTCCTGGGATTAAAGGCTCACTTCTTGGGATTAAAGGCGTGAGTCACCATGCTTGGCTGTTTCCAGTGTGGCCTTACACTCACAGAGATCCAGATGGATCTCTGCCTCCCAAGTGATAGAATTAAAGGCGTGTGTGCCACCATTTTCTGGCCTCTATGTCTATCTAGTGACTGTTCTGTCCTCTGACCCCAGATAAGTTTATTAGGGTGCACAATATTTTGGGGAACACAATACCACCACAGATGGGCATCAAAGAAACTCATTATGGAGTTTGCTTACAATGTGGAAAGTCTAGCCATTTAGTCAAGAAACTGCTCTTGCCTGGACTACATGACAATATGTTGTATAAACTGGACATACAGGACACATAGAAAGGTAATCACTGAGTTTTGCCAATACAAGGTGAGATGGGCCTTCTGGTTCCTGTTTCACAGAGGAAACTGTCAGACATTCTGCAGGACACAGAGGAAAGCGACTGACAAACTTGGGACAGTTCTTCAAATTTCCTGCTTCACTGAAAAATCTGCCAGATACTCTAGGCCAATTAGGCTGAAAATGGATGCCCCAACATTACAAAAGAACTTTGGATGACTGTCCAGGCAGCCAGAGGTCTCTGTCATTTCTGGAATTTTAAAAGTTGCTTACAATGCACTTCCTGTTTACTTAGGTAATATTATATCCTTCAGGGGTCTTTGATGGAGTTGAAGACTAGATAGTTATAATTATAGTTTTCCTTATTATGATAAAATGTAAATTAGATATACAATTTTGGACTCACAAAATAGGATAGATGATAGAATATTTTCTTTAATTTTTCCAAATACAAATAGACTAGATATTGTACCTATAATTCTTGCTTGATAACTGTTTTATGTAATTTTACTATGTTAAAATGAAAACCTTCCTTTTTTATTAGACAGAAGAGGGGAAATGCTGTGGGATGGTCTTTATGTATGCTGTGAATATGTGTTTCTACCATTGGTTAATAAAGAAGTTGCTCTGGCCTATGGCAAAACAGGTTATAGCCAGGCAGGAAATCTAAGCAGAGAAACAGGGAGAAGGGTGGAGTCAGGGCAGATGCCATCTAGCCATCCAAGGAGCAAGATGCCAACAGACTGGTAATACCATGGCCACATGGTAAAATATAAATTAATAGAAATGGGTGAATTTAAGATGTCAGAGCTAGCTAACAATAAGCCTGAGCCATAGACCAAACAGTTTGTAGATAATATTACACCTCTGACTGGTTATTTAGGAACAGGAAGGTGGGAGAGATTCATCTGTTTACAGTACAACATCCCTGTTATGTCCAGAGGATACTATTTCACAGCACTCTTCCTGTAACTCTGGCTCTGAGCAATCTTTCTACCCCATCTGTCCTATACAATGTTCCCTGAACCCTAAAGTAGATGTGTTATGTGATACAAGTGTCCTATTTGGAGTTGAGCACTCTACAGTGACTTATTCTTAGCAATCTAACTAGAGTCTCTGTGTTAGGTGCCATCTATTACAATTAAAAGGTTTTCCTACAAGATAAATGAGCTGTGCTGATCTCTAAGTATAAGGATATGTATTAAGATGAATGCTTGCTGTTATGTATCAGAATGTATTTCACCAACACAATATCAAAATCAAATCCCAAACACAAGTTGCACATAAGAGTCATATCGACCAATTGCATATATAGAAGCTACATATGGAGACTAGAACCTCTAACTTCATCATGATCAGAGCTTTGAATACAAGCCATAAAGATTCTTCTTGGCATGTAGGTTTTTTTTTTCAAATAATTCTAGTGATAAAAATGTATATTAACAGATTCATGTAGCTCAGTGGTAGAGAACTTGTGAGGTTATGGGTTTGATCCTTAGAACTACAAAGAAGTAAACAAGACAAAATAAATGCTGCTATCCTTTCATTTCTAGAATTTCTTCCTCAAACTAACACTCCCAGGACTTCCATGAGGTGACAACCTTCCCAAACTTTACCTTATAGCCAGGGACAGGTGAGAAATCAGGAGTACTTTGCTGTATACCTTCCTTTTGCTACTGGAAAAAAATAAAAAACATTGATTTTAATTCAGAAGAATACTGGACAATGACTTGTGGGGCTTTGCCTGGTCTTCCCTAAACTAGCTAAGGGACTCTAAGCTAGCTATGCAGCCTGAACGGGAACTTTTCTCTGTTAGAAAATGTGAGAGTTGAATTAAACAACTGAAGTCTCTTTAGCTACAGCATGCCAAGATTCTAACATTTTATCTCACTGAGTTATGGAGATGAAGGAAACAATGCACTTTCTCCAAGCGTGGCTTGTTAAAGTAACATCTAAGTGAGACGTGTTCATCTAATGTGGATCCAGTTGTACGTAGGATGGAGCTACTCATTGTACCTCTATTTCTGCTTCTCCAAAATCTCCCATTACAACACAATTCAAAGGATTTGCTTTGCTCAGCAACCCAGGATATATAGGTTGAGCCTTTTCATCAATACTTTAAATTGCTGCTGGGGTTGGTTGTGAATGTCCATCATTATGTCAGCTGCATAAATAGCTGAGGCAGTGGAATCTCAAGTTTGAGGTCAGCCAGTGCAATGTAAGCCATGTAGTGTGACTGTCTCAAAACACAACAGAAGACTTTAAATTCTGACAGCCCCACCTAGAGCCATTTCCTTTTCCTTATGTCTTTCTGAAGATCAATTTGAAACTTGGAGTTCTAATTTTCTAGGGTATTAGTTGCTCAAAACTGACCCTGATTCACATTAAAGCTCAGCAAAAAATGTAACTTGCTCCTTTTGAGATAGCACTGGCTAGAATGTTCAGTAGCCAAGAATGGTACATTAGCAAATAATTATAAATTATATTTGAAATTCTTGAATGATTGTGTTCCTATCTTGATACCTCAAGAATAGGGAGAAGGTATATTAGTTGCTTTTTCTGTTGCTGTTAAAAAGCACCATGACCAAACGCAACTCAAGGAAGAAGGAGTTTATTTTTGGCTTATGGTTCCACTGGGTAAGAAGAGTTTGTCATGGTGGGGAGGCATGGCAGCAAGCGACATGCATGGTAACCACACATGAAATTGAGAGCAGAGAGAGAAAACTGGAACTAGGGTGAAGCTATAAACTCTGAAAGCCAATCCTTGGTGGCATAATCCTCCAGCGAGTCTGTATCACTTCAAGCTTCCCAAACAGTGCTACCAACTAGGAACCAAGAGTCAAATACCTCAGCCTAGGGAGAACATTTCTCATCAAATTACAGGATGGCTGTTGCATATCCAGGGAACAATCACTATTAATGTCTCAAAATGTGTCATGAACTGATTTTAAATACTGAGTCTCAAAGATAGTACAAAGATGTGTGGAACTATTTGAAGTCAGAAAGCTGGAAAGGGTTGTCACCAGCCTGCCCTACATTTGTCTGTCAGTGTACCATTAGGACTCCTTCCATCCTTAATGAAATGCTGTGAGTACTCTTGGCCCTACCCAAGAGGGTAAAAAGAGATGAAAAACAGCAAGGGAGAAAGTGAACAGACTGCAATAAAAAAGAGGTTTTAAAAAAAAGATAATAATTCAGTAGTGGCACCACCATAAATGAATGTAACCTTAATAGCCTGCAAAAATAAAATAAAATAAAGGAAATGTGAGAGCACTAGTTAGGAAGCCTGCCTATGAACAGAAACACTTAGCTTTTTTTTTATCAGCAATGGATGGGTATGTCCAGAGAGAAAGGAACTTCAGTATCTGATGGGCTTCTGCAGATTGCCTGAGATAAGAGGAGGCATGGAGTGGATTTTGAGAGAAGGTGAGTTACATATATTAAAAGCCAAAACAGTGTTGGGGAAAATATAAAACTTCTCTACTATAAACCCTAAAAATTTGTCATCAAATGTAAGACTTTTTAAGCTATCAAAAAATGAGTTGGAAATAAATCATATAGTTAAAGGAAATAAGATTACTGAGTTTAATATAGCTATCAGGAAATTGTTTTTTTACTATCTCAGCATTGAACTCTGAGCAACATAAATTTAGAATGAATAAAAATATATCACATATACAATCAAATAATGATGCCACTGAATATTATTTTTGGTACTTCTTTTTCTCAACCATTTTTTATTGATTCATTGTGTCTTTCACATCATGCATCTTAATCCCATTCATTTCTCTGTCCCTTCGCATCTGCCCTTGAAACCTCCTCCCCCAAAATAAAATAAAATTTAAGAGAAAAAGAAGAAAAATCAGTCTTGTCATGGAAGCTGTAGTGTGACACTGAGTCATGCAGTGAACCCTTTTATCTATATATCTTTACTTGCAAGTGTTCACTGCAGAGAGTCACTGGTCTGGTTCAAAGCCTGATTTCTGCTATACAATCGATGCTGGGCCCTCACTAGGACTCCTCTTGGATATCCTGTTTTTGTCCTATGTCATAGAGATCCTGCAGCTTTGGGTCTGCAGGACTGGACCCTTCACATGCTGCAGCAGATCATAGATGGGGTGGATGTTGGAGTGAGCCAACTCATAACCCTGGTTCTGGGCCTGGCAGGATTGGTCATTCCATCAGCTCTCCCTTGTCCTCACCACCAGGGTGATCTCTTTAGCATTGCCCTGGCTAGTTCACCCCTTGCAGCCACGAGCAAGGGCTGGTGCTAGTTTTCCTGCATTTGGTTCCTCAGGGTCAGCTCTCCTATACCGTCACTATCCAGGCCAGCTCTACTGTGCTGCCCAGACTAGGTGTAAGGGCCACTCCCCTGAGTGCTGCAGCTGGTGGGGGGTGGAGACAGTTCTCCCAGTCTTATGACCTCATGGCCAGTGTCCCCACCTGCCACAGGCATCCCCCACCCACATCACCATATGGCAGATGCTTTCTTAACCATTTAATCAACTAGAAATATAATTTGTTGTGGTAAATTAGTCTCTCACAAGTATATGTTTCAGGGTTGGACTGTGAGAGTTCTTTCCTGGGAACACAGGAGATACCTATTACCTTTGCTAGTTTACACAGAGTCTGACAACAACACTTCTCACTCTGCCTATGGGCTGCAAATCCATGGAAATCACCAAGATCCTCTGTCAGGTAAAATGCTATTATTTCTCGATCTTTACCCTGGCCTTCTTTGTAAAGCAAGCCAGAATAGTGATCTTTCCCCCAGAAAATAAAAATAAGCAACAAGTAACTTAGATGTTATAATAAACTTTCAAAATGCTAATAGCATGGGCCTGGGTCTCATGAGAAAGGGAAGGGGACATGGCAGGCTCTCCTCCCTCTTCTCCCTTCATTTTTAGACACTGGTGTTCAGTTGTTGAGTCATTCCAGTCTGGCTCCAATTCAAGGCATTTATCCAACTCATAGATTTCCAGTCTCTTCTATCTAGTCTTTATTCATCTTAAAGCAAGAAGAGCTCCTCTGGCCTGACCCGCACTGTAGTCTGTTCCGTGAGCTGTTGTAGAACATTATTTTAAGGTGTGTTACTTTTGTTTATACTGCATTTGTTTAACTCTGTGAAGCTGTGTTATTGTGCCTGTCTAAAACACCTGATGGTCTAATAAAAAACTGAATGGTCAATAGCAAGGCAGGAGAAAGGATAGGCAGGGCTGGCAGGCAGAGAGAATATATAGAAGGAGAAATCTGGGAAGGAAGAAGAAGTTGCCAGAGATGGAGGAAGACATCAGGGTCCAGCCACCCAGCTACACAATAAGCCACGGAGTAAGAAATAATAAAAGGTATACAGAAATAGAGAAAGGTAAAGGCCCAAAGGCAAAAGGTAGATGGGCTAATTTAAAGTTAAGAAAGCTGGCAAGAAACAAGTCAAGCTAAAACCAGGCATTTATAAGTAATAATAAGCCTCAGTGTGTGACTTATTTGGGAGCTGGGTAGTGGGCCCCCCAAAAGAGCAAAAACAAACAACAGTGAACTCCAGCTTTACTTATTTCTTAAGGGAGAAACGAAATTGTGTGTCAATCAACTATGACTTCTGCCTTGATTTGGAGGGCACCTTCACCTCATTTGTCCTTTCTAAGTGAGCTATTACAAACCCTAGCATCTCCTCTGGACCAGTATATTCGCTTTCTATTTGCTTTGCTGGTTATTTATTAACATTGAAAATTTGCTCAATTAACACTCATTTATTAAACAAACACAGTCCTGTTGAAAATTGTACATATGCCCATCACTATAGTAGGTATGGAGTGCAC
Source organism: Peromyscus attwateri (assembly GCA_902168425.1). Lineage (NCBI taxonomy): Eukaryota > Metazoa > Chordata > Mammalia > Rodentia > Cricetidae > Peromyscus > Peromyscus attwateri. Next base: position 24,119 of record CABHPP010119036.1, on the reverse strand, counting down.
TATAGTAACCAAAAAAGAGCCTATCTTAAAAGATCTCAATAGAAAAAATAGAATTACAATATTTGTACAATAGGAGATAAAAAAAATTCCAGCAGGGAAGGATAGCAGAAATCTGTTCATTGAACACTCTGAGTAAAATAACCTGAAAATCAAGATTTAACTAAACCAAAAAGAATATAATAAAGTCACTCTGCAACTGATCAGGATGTGAAAACATTAAAGGTACAGTGCATACTTGATACAATCCTCACATTGTGGCTGAAGTATGGAGCAGTACCAACCGCTGTGGACCATATACAGGTTTCGGAACAGCTTGGTCCATGTAGCATTGCTATATAATATTAAATCTGCTGTGTTAGGGTTGGAGTCTGTTCCACACAGGAAAATGATGTCTGGATTGTGCTCATTCATAAGGTAAAGCTATCACAGGTCTTTTAAAACAGCACTCTCCTACTCTGTTTCATGTCTCTACCTTGTTTCTAAACTTCCAGGTTTCAGTTCATTTTCAGAGCAGACATTGGCAGCCTTGATTACTCAGGGTATCTGGCTTACACAGAACATTTTAGGAAGCTTTCTACAGCTACATTAGGATGCCAAAAAGATGTTGATAACAGCAATTTATAGACACATAAAATATTACTAATTCAGGATTTGAACAACAGTAAAATTTTGTTAAGAAATGCTTGATTTATACTTTTCCCAGGTCTGTTTCAATTCCTCTTTTAAAGATGTTTTAGTGTTATCTTTGTACTGTAAAGAGGTTTAAAAGTATAACAGTACATTTAAGGAGTAAAAATCCAAAGATTGTAATAAATATATGCAGATATAGTAACACTTGTAGATGAATAAAAATTTACATGTCACATGATAATTCAAATTGATAGATAAATTTAGAAAAATGTTCACTAGGGAGTTATACAATTATAATTTTTATTTTATTTACCTTGAAAATAAAAATAACAAAAAGTTTAAGTAATGACTAGGTAGAAATTTCTGAATTTTTCTAAGTTTTTAAAAATTTTTAATTTAATGGAGTAGAAAATTTGAAATTATGAAAATATTCCATGATGACCCTATAACCTCATTTATAATTATCAGTCTCATGTGGAACTACTGGGGGTGTTCCTGAAAAACCTGTTGATGATGTTATAAATAAAGCCTTTCGTTAGGACTGATGATTCTTAATATGGAAACATCAAATGTTCACATTCACATTTGTAAGTAAATTTGTATTATTTTCTCAAGCCTAGACAATGATGAAAGAGCAATGTTGTCAGAACACAGAGAAAAACCCAATGTGTCTACTGATTAAATTTTCCCAATTATCTTAAGATAATAATTTTTCTTATATATCAGGGACTATGGGGGTCCAGGTCCTCCATAGTCCCCTCCCAGGGTCCAGGAAGAATCTATAACCAGTTGATAATTAATCTTTGATGAAAAGAAATGAACCTATGTACATGAAACTCCTTAGTCCATATACTTTATTATTGTGTGTCAGTTCTCTCACTACAAGCTTTTATTCTCTTTTAGCTCCTTTCTTGCCTGAATTTTCTCTATATTCATCTATTGCACCCTCTAAGTTCTATCTTAATTCTCTCATCTTAATTCTGCCTCATGTAGGTCCTTTTCATCTCATTTTTACCCAGCTAGTACTTCCCCATCTGACTCTTCTTCATCTTCCATCTCGTCCACACATTCTCTCTGGTCAAAATCCTCCTTATCCCTCTCCATTCTCCGTCTCTAAGTTCTCTCAGTTGTCTACATACCTCCTAACTCACCCCAAGTCTTACAGGAGTCCAGTTATAAACCCAAACAATAGCAATCCTCTGGTCGAGCAAGATCACCAGGCTTGAATTCTACAGGGTCATAAACGCAGGTAAGAATTTTCCTCAGGCAGTGACCACCAGGCTTTCTTTTACAATCCAAAATGGGAGTGGCAAAAGAGGAGGCCAACTGAGTGCTAATGACCAGTTAGTATATGAAAAAGGGGATCTATGTGCTCAGTCTACATTCCGAGAAGTGGTTAGGTAAGAAGTTAGAGGTCTATAAAGTTAGTAAGGCTGTAAGAAAGGAGGGTCCGAGCTAAATTGTGTAAAGCTATTACTTAACATCCACCTGACCTAGGCAGTGTCTCCTTATGAAATTTCCTTAAATCATGTGGAAGACTATCATGTGGACTGTTGTTTCTGTTAGTCCTTGAAAGTGTTTAAGGGAGATATCTGATTCCAGTGCTGAAGGGGAAGAAACAGATGAGCTGGGGGGAAGGAAGCCTTTCCTGAGGCTGTTCTCCAAATACCTTGAATGTGTATGTCCAGAAAGTGATTAGTCCACAGTTAGCACTTCTTAGGGAAAAGTCAATTTTAAAAAACTATAAAGAAACACACGATTTTCATAATAAAAAACAGCTGATATATAACAAGCCAAGTAATACCAAAAGCTCCTTGGAATTTGGCTTCCTCTGAAGGAACTCCTTGATCCCTCCAGGTAGTGACTTTGCCATAACCAACTGAGTTCCTATAATATTTTCCTGTGGCCCACAGCATTTATAAAAGAGAACTAGATGAAAAATCCTTTCTACATCTCCAAAAATAGAGAAACAAAATTTGTAAAATAGCTACCAGCATGTATCTTTACCCAGAAATATGCCACTTGTAATTCCAACCCTCAGGAAGCTGAGGCAGGAGGATTTCAAGTTGAAAGCAAGCCTGGGCTGCCTAGGGAGTACACTGTGAGCCTGAGCTGCATGGTGATACAAAGCACTTGCTAAGCAAGCATGAGTACTGAAACAGGGATCTCTGGAATCCACAAAAAAGCCAAGCAGGCATGGCAGCCCTCTGCAATCCCAGAGTTCAGGAAACAGAGAAAGGGAATTCCCCAGGGCAAGTTGGCTAGCTTGACTATCCAAATTAGTAAGCTGTCAATTCAGCAAGGTCCAGGCTGAGACAGAATCTACCTTAATAAATAAAGAGGAGAGTAGTCAAAGATATCGGATATCAGCCCCCTGCCTACACACACACACACACACACACACACACACACACACACACACGTGTGTGTGTGTTCTCTCTAATTTCAGAGTTTATGATCAAATCCTATGCAGTACAACCTCTCCAATATAAGTAACATAACTGTATATTCATTTGTTAAGATATATATTTAAGATTGAAAGTTGAATAATAAAGCATTACAGTATGTCAAATGAAACAAGTTTGAAATGTACAAGTGAAACATGTCATCTACCTATTTTATACACATATTCACAAAATCATTCTTGAAAATTGGTGCTACATAGCTCAAATGATAGCCAGTTATCTTTGATTAATAATAACAGATTTGCATCGTTATTTTTCTTTATGTAACATGCAGAATTTTGACCCACCTTATGAGCACTTAATACTTGAGTGATAAAACAATATAACATAAAATAACAAAACTTCTCATCATCTCTACATAACCTGTTAAAATTATTTTCTTTCATGTTGATAGTCATGCAACATGGATGTCAACCTACAGAAGTTAATCAGGGAGCTGGAAGAAAAAAATCAAGGCCAAGAGGAATCTTGGGTGTTGCCATATATACACATATGAACAAAATGTCTAACACTCATTTACCCCAAATAATACTCTAGGGGCATCTGTTTGTATCAATAAACTTAGGATCTACCACAGAATCAGTATCCTGCTGGGTACAAATTAGACCTTGATGTCCTAATGCTAAGTGGTTTGTCCCAAATGATAAGTTATAGAGATAAAAAAGATAAATATATAATAAGATAAAATATAACTTCCCAATGACATATCCAAATAAACTGGCTTCAGGTAAACCCTAATATATTCTTAAGATCTTTTATAAGGGAAAGAAAATCATGACCTGTGAAAGCATTTGAACAATTTGCTATATGCATTAGATTTTATTATTAATTATTGATTTTTTTACCACAAACCAATTTCTAAGGTCTATGAGTTAGTTTACTTCTTTTTTTAATTGAAAGTACGTTTTAAATGCTAGAATTAAAAGTATTTGTCATAGCACCTGGCTTGTTTTATTCTTTGAAGAAAGAAGAGAAATGCCTGTAAAAGCTGATGGATGCCATTGTCTGCTAGGCTGCTCTACAGCTGGATTGCTGTGTATGATGATGAATGAGGTTTTTCATTTATTCACTAAGTAGCTTTAGCTCTCTATTCAACCTCTACATCCTTTGGTTTTCTAATCTGTGAAACAGGAACAATAAGATGACAGTGTTTCTAAGGTATTAAATAAGCTAATTTGTATGGAGAATTTAAAAATATCCTAAACTAATACCATATGCTCAACAAATGCTATTATTTGTGTCTGTATTTGGGAATAAACAATGCTGTATTTCACCTTGTGAAATAGCAAATTAGTATAAGTCAGAAGCACATAAATGAAAGGACATGAAGCCTAAGGAGAAGCAAAAAAATGGTAATGAAGAACTTCAACTTTAAACAAACACTCACATAAACTCAATTCTTAGAAATAACTGAAATGCACAGTATGACATTTAACAACTAGAATGCAGACTTTAGCAGGAAAAAAAGCATGTTGCAAAATTTAAACTTAATTTTCATGCACGTAAGACATTTTTACATCTATATTGTTTTCTCATTCAAAAGAAATCTTTTGAGGATCCTGTCTGGAACAACGCTACTTCTTTTCAACCATAGAAGGCTGTGGTTTCTCCATTGTTGCTTTTGTCCTGTGCCATTCTGCATCAATGTCTATAGCAAATCATAGGCTCTGCCTGAAAACCAGGAGGTCTCTCATGTTTACATTCAGGATTTCATATGCTTAGAAATTACCAAACACTCAATAGATCTTTAGTTGATACATAATCCATCTGTAAATGTTAACTATAATTTAAATTAAAACCAAGAAAATATATATTCATTCATTTTTAAGTTACCATAGTAAACTATGTTACTTTTAGTAACATATTTTATGAAAAAATCACTGGTCTCAAAATGAATAAAAACTTTGCAAGAAAAGTATTGTTTACATTTTTACTCATTTCTTAATTATTTAGCTAATAGAACTAAACCATTTAGATGCTCATCTCAGTTTGTCCATTTAATCCCTGGCAAACTCCATGGTCCATTTCAAATAAATATGAAAATGACAAATAACATTTTTTATTACAATTAAAATCCTCTTAAACTCTCAGATCCCAAGGAGGACCTGAGGATTTACAGTATTCTCAGATTCCATCTGTTATTTACCAAAGGATTGTGACACAGGGTTATGATTCACAGTAGAATGCATGTACAAGAAACGTGAGATAGACAAAATCTATTCAGAAAGTTGTTTGCACTGCTATGGAGATTCAAAGTACACACATTTGAAGCCAAATAACATTTTATTGAGATTAAAATATTATTACAACATTTCTCTCTTTCCTTTCGCTTCACCTCTCCAAACCCTTCTTCCCCAAATGCTTCAAATTTATGGCCTCTTTCTTCACTAACTGTTATTACATTCATATATGTATTTGCACATAAATATATTCCTAAATAGAACCTGTTGAGTCTGTACAATGTTGCTTGTATGTATGTGTTCAGGGCTGACCATCTGGCACTGACAACCAATCGGTGTGCTTTTCCCTGGGAAGGCCCACCTCTCTTCCTCAGTTGCCAATAGTTCTTTGTGTAGATTTGAAGCCTTGTGGGCTTTGCCCCATTCAGTTCAGCATGTGCGTTGGTGTCAATCTTGTTTAGCTCACATTTGGCCAGTCATGTTAGTGAGAATTTACGGGTGTAACTTGTGATGTTCCCAGAAGACACAATCTCACAGCAAACTCACTGATTGTCTGACTCTCAGTCTTTCTGCCTCCTTTTCCACAATGTTTCCTGAGCCTTCGGTGTGGGAGTGCTTTGTAGATGTATCTATTAGGACTGGGTTCCACAACTCTGCATTTTTATTACTTGTGGTTTTCTATAGTGTTCTCTGTTGTTGTTTGTTTTTTGCTCTTTTTATGGGGCCCACCAACCAGCTCCCAAATAAATCACACACACAAGCTTATTCTTAATTATAAATGCTCGGCCTTAGCTTGGCTTGTTTCTAATCAGCTTTTCTTAAATTATCCCATCTGTCTTTTGCCTCTGGACTTTTATCTTTCTCTATTTTTGTATACCTTTCTTTCTGACTCCGTTGCTGGTTGTGTAGCTGGGTGGCTGGCCCCTGATGTCCTCCTCCTTCTCTTGCTCCTAGATTTCTCCTTCTATATATTCTTTCTGCCTGCCAGCCCCACCTACCCTTTCTTCTGCCTCACTATTAGACATTCAGCTCTTTATTAGACCATCAGGTGTTTTAGACAGGCACAATAACACAGCTTCACAGAGTTAAACAAATGCAACATAAACAAAAGTAACACACCTTAAAATAATGTTCCTGAACAGTCCTCTAACTATTATAAAGAGAAGTGTTCTTGATGACAGGTGAGGACTACACTTATCTGTGAGTATAAGGTATAGATTGTTGTTAGAGATTATGCTGGTTTAGTAAATTTGTGGTTATAGATTCTCCTTCGATAACCATATCTTCACTAGCAAATAATAGCTTAAGATAATTCTTTTCTTATTAGCTTTATCATTCTATGCTAAGCAGTTTACACAAAGAATCTTCTTAGATAAGCTTGCAGACATAAAATTAAGAAGAAAGTTTTACTAGCTCAAAGGAGAAAAGACATCACAGTAACCTAAAAGATTTCAAGAATAGAGAAGGGATTTGAACTGAGTCCAGGATAATCAATATAACATAAATAGAAGCTAAATACTGTGAAGGGGTTTCTAAGCTATATAAACAAATTGTGGTTTATAGTACATTGAAAAAAAAACAAAATGGCTGGAGAGGAAAACATGCATAAAGACAAAATTACACTGGAATTAATGGGAAAATGAATTTTACAATAATAGAAAGAAAAAATGCTTTTAAGAACTGAAGTAACATAAAACATGTTTGGCATAGAATGAGATTAAAGTAAGATTGAATAGTCGAGTTTCAGCTGGAAGGTGATGTGATAATATAGGTACAACATAGCTATCCAGGAATGTTTTCAAAGATTTTAGGTTTCAGGGAATAAAGGTGGATGGTCTAGTCCATTACCTGTGGTGATATGTTGTGTCCCCCAATATATTGTGCATCCTAATAAACTTATCTGGGGTCAGAGGACAGAACAGCCACTAGATAGACATAGAGACTGGAAAATGGGGGCACACACACCTTTAATCCTATCACTTGGGAGGCAGAGATCCATGCAGATCTCTGTGAGTTCAAAGCCACACTGGAAACAGCCAAGCATGGTGAATCACACCTTTAATCCCAGGAAGTGATGTCAGAAAGCAGAAAGGTATATAAGACGTGAAAACCAGGAACTAGAGATAGTTAAGCTTTTAGGCTTTTGAGCAGCAGTTCAGCTGAGAGCCATTCGGATGAGGACACAGAGGCTTCCAGTCTGAGGAAACAGGATCAGCTGAGGAACTGGTGAGGTGAGGAAGCTGTGGCTTGTTCTGCTTCTCTGATCTTTCAGCATTCACCTCAATATCTAGCTCCAGGTTTGTTTTTATTAATAAGACTTTTTAAGATTCGTGTAACAATTACCAGTTCACCTCACTATGCTAGCACCATTAAACAAGCTCCCTCAGCACACAAAGTTGATAAATATTGGAGAGCATAGATCATATATATCCATATATGTTCTGAAAAGTACCAGTTCACAAACTATAAAACAGTGGTTCTTAACCTGTAGGTCATGACCTCTTTGGGGGTCTAATATTAGATATCCTACATGTCTTATATTTACATTATAATTCATAACTAACAAATTACATTTATGAAGTAACAACAAAATAATTTATGACTGAGGGTCACCGCAACATGAGGAACTGTATGAAAGGGTCGCAGCATTGGGAAAGTTGAGAACCACTGCTAAAGAGGTACCTGTAACTTCATACTCAAAGGTTTCATTCCTCTCTAAAAGTTCTATGGCGATTAATGGTATTATTTTAGACCTTGTCTGCCTCTAGAGAAACCTACCAGTGTCTGTAGGACTTCCATTGTGATTGGCTACTGCTGTTTCTGAGGATGCTATCATTTAGGAAGACTTATCTGACCATTTTGAAGACTATGGCAGTCAATATTTTCTGAATCCAAGAACTAATCTAGAAATGGAAAATTAATATTAACATTCAACACACCATTCTGTTCTTAATTGCAATTTTAATAACAAAATCATTACTAATATTATGTGGTATTTTATAATTGAAACTTTATTGAAAAATAACTTTCAAACAAAAAACATTCAGCAAATTTAGCCAGACTCAAGGGCTATACATCTCAATTAACTTTCATACAATTAGAATAGCCAGTCTAGAACTGTGGAGCTTCACAATTGATTTTACATTTTCACTATTAATTAAATTTTTATTTTTATGCATGTATTCACTACCAGACAAAACAATAACAGAGTTAAAACTATAAAAATAATTAGCATCATTTCCTCTTTCAAGAATCATGTGTCCACTACCTGGAATTCATCCTTTTTCATCTGTTAATATTTATTTACCCTTTTTTGTTCTCCTCTCTATATGCTAAACTGTATCCATATCTACATTTTTTACACACACACACGAGAGAGAGAAAGAGAGGGGGGATTATAGGTAGGCTATAAGTTTTCCTAAGCAAATAGATTCTCTTTCTCTCTCTCTCTCTCTCTCTCTCTCTCTCTCTCTCTCTCTCTCTCTCTTTCTCTCTCTGTGTGTGTGTGTGTGTGTGTGTGTGTGTATCTAGATAACTAGGGCCTCATAATGCTATGATCTACACCCCCAGCCCTGCGAAGCTATTTTTTTTTTTTCGAGACAAGGTTTCTCTGTGTAGCTTTGCGCCTTTCCTGGAGCTCACTTGGGAGACCAGGCTGGCCTCGAACTCACAGAGATCCGCCTGCCTCTGCCTCCCAAGTGCTGGGATTAAAGGCGTGCGCCACCACCGCCCGGCTTGCGAAGCTATTTTTTGAACATTCCCTCTAAGAACCCTTGTCTCCATCCCATCTAAAGTATTGAGCCAGTTACATGGCAGAAAGCTTAAAAACTTTCATTTTTACCTTAGACAGTCCTCTTGATTTTCTCAATAAAGTGATTTTTGAATGTATTAGTGAGTGTCTTGTATTCCAGTAGCTAGAACTGAACATATGTCACTCTTAACTGTAAGAGAGTCTGGATAAATTAAGGCTTCCATTCTTGAAATCTTTTAGTGGAGAAAATAGGGAAATGTCTCCTGTGCTAAAAATCTATCTGTCACAGTGCCAAGGTGTAAGAAGAATTACTAAACGGCCTTATTAATAAAAAGCCCAGAGCCAGATATTAGAGTGAAAACTGAGAGATCAGAGGAATAGAACAAGCCACATCCAATCTTACCTTACCAACTCCTCAGCCTCCAGAGAGAGCTATTTCCTATATACTCATACCTATATATCTTTCTGTGCCCTGCCATCTTACTTCCTCTCTCTGCCCAGCTTCTGTCACTTCCTGTCTGTCTGTCTAGACCTCCAGACCTCTACAGTTAACTAGCACTGGGATTAAAGGCGTGTGCCACCACATCTGGCTCTGTTTCCAGTGTGGCCTTGAACTCACAGAGATCCGGATGAATCTCTGCCTCCCCAGTGTAGGATTAAAAGCGTATGCTACCACTGCCTGAACTCTATGTTTAATATAGTGGCTGGCTTTTTCCTCTGATCCCCAGATAAGCTTTATTGGGGTACAGAAATAAAATATCACCACACCAAGGTAGGGTAGTAGTACTACTTTTATGGGCCTTGAGAACTTTTGAGTTTGTGGGTCTCTTCTCTAAAATGAAATATATATATAAGGTGTGTGTGTGTGTGTATATATATATATATAATGTATGTAAAAATAGACTGTATATAGTGATGTCATATTTTATAGTAATAGATTGTACAGATAAACATATTACAATAAACACAATAAAATCATTTTTAATCAAAAGGTTTACTCTTTCTTCTCCTTTTGAAAGAAGCCAAAATCTCTATAAGACCATAATGGGTTATAGGCTATTGAACCTAATGTTACATTTACTCCCTCATTAGATTTTCAGGAATAACTATATTTGTTTTCCTTAGTCCCCACCCTCCAATGGCTTCTGCCCTCTTGTGTATCAGTTGCTTACCTGTTCTCTGACTTCAAATACACATTTCCCAAGAATGGGAAAGAGTTTTGTTTCTGTTTTGTACTTACAACTGTATAATTCTTTTGCCCTATGCTCTGAGAATAATCTAGCTCTTTCTAAAAAGAATGAGAGCTCAATAATTAGGTGTGCTTCACCTATGAACATATAATTTTTGACAAAGAAGCCAAAACTGTACAATGGAAAAAAGAAAGCATCTTCAACAAATGGTGCTGGCATAACTTGATGTCAACATGTAGAAGGCTGCAAATACATCTATATCTGTCACCGTGCACAAAACTTAAGTCCAAATGGATCAAAGACCTCAACATAAATCCAGTTACTCTGAACCTGACAGAAGAGAAAGTAGGAAATAGTCTTGAATGCATTGGCACCAGAGATCACTTCCTAAATATAATACCAGTAGCACAGACACTGAGAGAAACAATCAATGGGACCTCTTGAAACTGAGAAGCTTTTGTAGAGCAAAGGACACGGTCAACAAGACAAAGTGACAGCCTACAGAATGGGAAAAGATCTTCATCTGACAGAGGGCTGACATCCAGAATATATAAAGAACTCAAGAAATTAGACATCAAAATGCCCAACAGTCCAATTAAGAAATGGGCTATAGAGCTAAACAGAGAATTCTCAACAGAGGAAGCTCAAATGGCTGAAAGACATTTAAGGAATTGCTCAACATCCCTAATCATCAGGGAAATGCAAATCAAAATGACTCTGAGATACCACCTTACACCCATCAGAATGGCTAAGATCAAAAACACTGAAGACAGCTTATGCTGGAGAGGATGTGGAGCTAAGGGAACTCTCCTCCACTGTTGGTGGGAATGCAAGCTTGTACAGCCACTTTGGAAATCAATATGGCTCTTTCTTAGAAAATTGGGAATCAATCTCCCCCAAGACCCAGCTATACCACTCTTGGGCATATTCCCAAGGAATGCTCAATCATACCACAAGGGCACATGCTCAGCTATGTTCATATCAGCATTGTTTGTAATAGCCAGAACCTGGAAACAACCTAGATGCCCTTCAACTGAAGAATGGATAAATAAAATGTGTTACATATACACAATGGAGTACTACTCAGCTGAAAAAACAATGACATCATGAGGTTTGCAGGAAAATGGATATATCTAGAAAAAATCATCCTGAGTGAGGTAACTCAAACTCAGAAAGACAAACATGGTATGTACTCACTCATAGGTGGATACTAGATGTAAAGCAAAGGATGACTAGACTGCTACTCACAACTCAAGGGAGGCTACCTAGTAAAGAGGACCCTAAGAAAGACACAGGGATCGCCCAACGACGGAGAAATGGATGAGATCTACATGAGCAAACTGGATGGGGGGGGTAATGAAGGGCAAGGGGTCGGGGGAAAAAAGAGCTTAGGGGAGCGGGAGATCCCAGTTGGATCAAGAACAGAGAGGGAGAACAAGGAAAGAGAGACCACAATAAATGAAGACCCCATGAGAATAGGAAGAAGCAAAGTGCTAGAGAGGACCACAGAAATCCACAAAGATACCTCCACAATAGACTACTGGCAATGGTCGAGAGAAAGCTCGAACTGACCTACTCTGGTGATCGGATGGCCAGACACCCTAACTGTCATGGTAGAACTCTCATCCAGTGACTGATGGAAGCAGGTGCAGAGATCCACGGCCAGGCCCCAGGTGGAATTCCGGGAGTCCAATCGGCGAGAAAGAGGAGGGATTGTACGAGCGAAAGCTGTGGAGACCGTGACTGGAAAAAGCACAGGGACAAATAGCCAAACTAGTGGAAACACATGAACTATGAACCAATAGCTCAGGAGCCCCCATGGAACTGGATCAGGCCCTCTGGATAAGTGAGACAGTTGATCAGTTTGAACTGTTTGGGAGGCCCCTCAGGCAGTGGGACCAGGACCTGTCCTTAGTGCATGAGCTGGCTTTTTGGAGCCTGGGGCCTATGCTGGGACACTTTGCTCAGCCTGGGTGAAGGGAGGAGGAGACTGGATCTGCCTTGACAATCTACCAGGCTGAGCTGAATCCCCAGGGGAATCCTTGCCCTGGAGGAAATGGGAATGGGGGGTGGATTGGGGGGAAGGCAAGGGGGTAGGAGGGAGAGGACAGGGGAATCCGTGGCTGATATGTAAAATTAAATTAAATTATAAAATTAAAAAAATAACTTAAAAAGTGTGTACCACCACACCCAGTTTAACACTGAAAAAAAAAAATTAGGTGTGCTTGCTCTTTGCTTTATTCATTTCAATGCCAGTTTGATTTCTAGTAAGTAGAGCTCCCTAATTCATTAGAAAAACCTCTAATCTCAGGCCCAGTTATAACAGTTTTTTGATTAATGGATGATTCATTTAGTAAAGATTTATCTCCCCAATATTTTCAGACTGGAACCCATTCTGCTGTTCTACTCTCTCTGTATCAACAAACTTCATCTCTTGCTTATGGGTCATATTGACCTTTGTTGGCAGATAACCATTGTCCCCAATTCTGCTGGCCCAGGCATCCAAATATTGTTTTCTTACAAATTTCTGCCATGCACTTGCTTGAAAAACTGGTGAATAAGAACTCTTACTTGTATTTGGTTTGATTAAAAAGAATACTGGTTAATTTTAAACAATAAATTTGCCTTTTACTATCTAGTGCCTGATATTCTAAGGATTATATCTGGACTCCAACCCTCCCTCTGTTTTCCCCTCCCCCCACCACCTTTCTTTCTCTATTGCTCTTTTCTTTTCTTCCATTTGGCTCTGTATAGGCAAGCACCAAATTATAAAAGAAGGGAAAAAAACTGTTTTTACAAAGACCCGGTTATTCTCTCAATTACCCTAACCAGAACCATGAGGCTGCATTTGAATCACTCCTTGGATATGTGCTGTATTTCTCCTGAACAAGCCTGGGCCACATGTTCATTCTTGAAGTCAAAAGAGTAATAGACTCTTTTAAACTCTGCAAGGTGGGAATATAGGTACACTCCCACCCCTGCCAAATATAAGATGCTGATAGAAAAGTTTTAGAGAGCATACAAATCTAAAAATGAATGTCTATTTAAACTTTGTTTGCCACTTTGTTCTCATTCATTCATCTATAGGAAAACATTGAATTCTAGGGACATTGCTCTGCCTACTTGAATAATTTTCCACCCCCTTCAAGAAGTTGTCTCTGACCTTGAAGGCCCTCTCTCCCCTTTGTTGACTGACTCTCTTCCCATTAAGTTTCTAAAGTTCCATGGTGAATCTTCCTTCTACATTATTATGAGAAACAATACCTGTAACTCTCCTTAAAGTGAATCATTGGAAAATGCCATCTGCAGAAATGTCACACATTCATGGTTTAATTCCATGTGGTAATCCAGAACAATAACTAGTAGGTAACTTATTGCAAATTAAGAAAATAAATAGTTAACAATTTCTGGAAAAAGAAAGGGGACTTGAATAAAAATGAATAAATAAACAAATGAAACTTAAACAACAAATTAATTTCAAATGCACAAGTTTCAATGCAGAAAAACTGACAAAAAAAAAGTTTTAAACAATGTGTTGCTTCCAAAAGTTAAAGACACCACAGTAAGGGTCCTTAATGGGACTGACTTAGAATAAATTTTATTGGAAGAATTCAAAAGAGTGAATATAAATATGTTCAGAGAATTCAAAGAAGACATGAAAGTGTTCCAAGGAACAAAAGCAAACATCTAAATGAAATAAGGAAGTGATTTCAGGATATGAAAATAGAATTTAATAAAGACATAAAAGTACTGAAAAAAACCAAACTGAAATTAGGCTGGAAATGAAAATTTCAACAAGTCACATAAAATTCTCAGTGCAAAGCCTCACTAATAGAATGGAGCATGCAGAGGACAGAATACCAGGATTTGAAGAGGAGGTGGAGGAAGAGGATCACTTAATAAAAGCCAATGATAAATTAAGAAAAAAAATATGAACAGAACAAGCAAGAATTTCAGGAAACTGTGAAAAGTCTAAATCCATCAAATATAGGCATAAAAGAAGGAGAACAAATCCATGCAAAAGAAACAAGTGTATTTTCAATAAAATCAAAGAAAAAAATCCCAAGTCTAAGGAAAGAGATATCCATCCAGATACAAAGGACGTACAGAACACAGAGTAGAGAGGACAAAAAAAATCTCACCATTGTATTATAGTTAAGACACTAAAATCACAGGCTAAAGTAAGTATATTGAAACTGCAAGAGAGAAGGGCCAAACCACAGATAAAGACAGAGCGATTGAAATAACAACTGATTACTCAATATAAACATTGAAAGCAAAAGGGATGAAGTAATGTATTCCAAATTCTGAAAAATCACAACTGTCAATCGACTATTATACCCAACAAAAATACCTGTTACAACTGAATGAGAAATTAAAATACTCTACTATACAAGTACAGTAAAGGAATTCATAACCAATAAGACAGTTACACAGAAAATACAGTAAAAGAAAACGCCACAAAAACCAACAATCTGGAATGAGTTCAAACAAATCTTTCTATAACTAAATAGTAATTATCTCAATTGCTGAATAAAAAGAAACAGACTAGTAAACTGGATTAGAAACAGAATCTATCTTTTTTTTCTGCCTGCAAGAAACACCCATCACCACCAATATAGATAACACCTTAGGATAAAAAAATATAAAAGAGTACTCTAAGCCAGTGGTTCTCAATCTTCCTAATGCTGCAACCCTTTAGTTTCTCATGTTGTGGTGACCCCAACCATAAAATATTTTCATTGCTACTTCATAACTGTAATTTTGCTACTGTTATGAATTATAATGAAAATATGTGTTTTCCAATGGTCTTAGGTGAACCCTGTGAAAGAATCATTCAACACCCCCAATGGGGTCACAGCCCACAGATTGAGAATCACTGCTCTAAGAAAATGGACTCAGAAGACAAGCAAGTCTGTCTATTCTAATAGCAGATAAAATAATCTTCAAACCAGCACAAGTCAGAAGAGACAAAGAAGGTCTATGTCCTACTGATAAGTGAACAATCCATCAAGAATATAATTCTGAACATACATGCACCAAACATAGATACACCTAATTTTATGAAACAAACACATATAGAGTTGAGATAAACCCCAAAACAATAATAGTGAGTCATTCACTTTAATACTCCACTCTCACCAGTAGACTGATCACATGAAAAACAAATAGCAAACCTTTGAAGTTAAATGTCATCATAAATCAAATGGACATAACAATCATCTACAGAACATTCTACACAAACTCTAAAGAAAATACACTGATCTCATCATCCCATGAAACTTTCTCTGGAATCAATCACATGCTACCATATAAAGCAAGTCTCAACAAACATAAGAAAATGAAAATAACTCCTTTTATTCCTTCTGACCACCGTGGAATAAAACTACAAATCAACAGTAAGAACAACTATAAAAATAAACAATTTCATGAGGATTAAGCAACACACTCTTGAATGACATGCTAAAATCCATTGTGAACTTATACTATGTTGTCTGATGATACATTTTTGAGTCAAGTATATAGCAAAACTGGATTTCATTCATCTAAAGAGTATCTTCAGCAGGCACACTGACTTTCATAACTATGAATAGTCTTACAGTTGTATTAAATGAATATATAACTAGAAAATATTTGCAGCTGCTTTTTAATATCCAAAAGTGGAAACATCAACTGGTATACTTTTTGTCTTAAACATTTCCAATAAGCTCATGTTCAAGGTTTTTTCTCTGGCTGGTGTGATAGCTCTGTTTAAGAATGTACTTATACTCTTGGATATCCACACTGTTTCTCTCTCTTTTTTCCATTTTCTGGTATCCATAGGTAAGGTGCTTTTTGTTGTTGTTGTTGTTACCTGCTTCAGCCTGAGATATTTCCTCCTCTCAGGTCTTAAGTCAGCTGAGCCAAGTTAAGCTGAAATAAATCTTTCATCATTTTAAGATGTTTGTCTCAACTATTTTGTCATAGCAATGGAAATCTGATGATGTATAAACAATCTTAATAAATAACATGATGAGCATATTCACAGTTCATTTTATTTGGCTATGGATGAAAGGTGAATGGCAGATCACATGATGGCATTTCTGGAAGTCTGCTCTAGACAATGAAAAGCAGTAATTCTTGATTCCATGTAAGAGAGAAAACATGAGGTGTTTGTCATTCCCAGTCTACTTTATTTCATTTCACGTAATGATCTCCAGTTCCACCCATTTTCCTGTAAATGTCATGATATCATTTTTCCTTACAGCTGAATAAAATTCCATTGAGGGGAAGAGGATCAACAGGATGTAGAAGTCAGTGGGAGGATAATTAAGAACAAGGAAGGCACACTGACAAATACATATAAAAATGCCACAGTGTGGGCCATCACTTTGATTAAAGCTAAATATTTAATTTTAAAATACCAGAAATATTAATAGTAATTACTAGGCCTTCTCTGAGGCCTCAAATTACAAATAGAAGTCTTTTGCTTTTACATTTTTAGATTCTTGGTTTTTGGTTTTTTTTTTTGTTTCTGTAAGGACTCAGGGCTGTAGAAGCGAGACCAGTACACAACAAGATGAGTAGATTACATCCTCCAACTCTGATCCTCACAACTCTATAGAGAGGGCAATTTTAGTCCACTTTTATTCTAAAATAACACAGATTCAAACAAGGTAAACCCCTGGTTTAAAGCTAACAGAATCACAATGTGAAAGAAGCCAGTTGTTCCTCAATTTGCACTAAATGGTGCCTCATATGGCCCTGACCCTACCCATCTCCTGAAAACTATGTGTCATGTTTGGAAATGATGGAGTGAGGTTACCACTGTGAAAGGAATACCCCAATATACCAATAAGGTTAAAGAGATGTGAAAATAGACATATTGGATATTGGAACTGAGGTAAAATTTAAGTATCTGGGATAATGTCTAAGATTTGGGAGTAGATGTATACAAGTCAGTAATATCATAATAGACTATAGAGCATCAGTCTTTCCAATTATACCCAATAAAATAAAATCTCACTATTCCTCTGTACATTGGGCCAGGAGCACACAGGTTTAAAACATCTAAAAGAATGGTATGAAGATGGAGAGAGTTAAGAGCATAAACTGTTCGGGCAGAGGATCCAAGTTTGGTTCCCATCACCCATGTCAGGTGGTCACAACTGCCTGTAACTCCAGTGCCACATTAGGAGATCTAATACACTCTTCAAGCCTCTACCAATACCTGATCTCACATGCACACACCTACACATAGACATACATGCATACACACATAATTTAAAATAAAATCTTTTTAAAGATTTATTTATTACGTGTATCTGTATTTTGTCTGCATGTATGACTGTGCACCACTGTGCACCATGCCCATAGAGACCAGAAGAGTTTGTCAGATCTTCTGGTGCACAAGTTGTAAACATTTGTTAGCCACCATGTGGCTATGTGGGTGCTAGAAACCCAATCCCGGTCCTCTGAAAGAGCAACACGGGCTCTTCACCACCAAGCAATTTCCCCAGCCCCAGTAAAATCTTTTTTAAACAAAGGATAAATGAATGTTGATAATGAGGCTCAGTTATACTCAAATGTCCATTTTTAACACAAGACAAGACTTAAAGGACCTATATTATTCTAAAGGTAATATCAATTGCCATCTTATATTTTCTATTAACCAAGCTCCTTATTGCTGTGAGATGGATGGTCTGTATGTCAAATTGCTCTGATTGGCCAGTGGCCAGGCAGGAAGTATAGGCGGGACTAACAAGGAGGAGAAGAATTCTGGGAAGTGGAAGGCTGAGTCAGAGGGAGACACTGCCAGCCACCGCCATGACAAGCAGCATGTGAAGATGCCGGTAAGCCATGAGTCACGTGGCAAGGTATAGATTTATAGAAATAAGATGTAAGAACTAGATAGCTAGAAGCCTGAGCCATTAGGCCAAACAGTTTAAACAATATAAGTCTCTGTGTTTACTTGGTTGGGTCTGAGCGGCTGTAGAACTGGCGTGTGACAGAGATTTGTCTTGAATGTGGGCCAGGCAGGAAAACTCTAGCTACACCTTATGAATATATATATATATATATATATATATATATATATATATATATATCAGTTTATACTACAAAAAGACTTAAATTCTTCCTGTCCTTGAGATCTTTTCAGAGTAGACTTATATCACTTCCAAACTCTTTTGCACACCTAGTGAATGCTATTGTTCAATCTATATGTAGAAAAGAATTTAATGGATTCCAAATATATCACGCCATAAGCCTGGCTCATGTTTCCTTAACTCTGAAATAGTCATTTCAACTATTTCTTTGTATGTTAGAAAGTATATAATAAAAATCATTTTCCTCAGTACATTTTGATATCAGATAACATTTGGAACCTTAACAGGGATAAGAGTATTAATCTGTTGAATTTCAGTGTTTAAGCCTACATACCTAGGCATTGGAATACAAATCTCATGAAGAGGCAGAAGTTTCTGTCCCTTATTCATTGATGAACCCAGAATACTGTCAGGTAAGTAGTAGGTGCTCTGGACTTCTATTGAAAGGGGTGCATGAAATCACTGTAACTTGTCTTCTAGAGATGTTATGTCCATGTTCCTCTGGTGACCCTGATTGTTGTTCACCACACAGAAACTCAAATTTCAAGGTAGAGGATGTAGCTCAATTGGTGGCATGTTTGCCTAGCATGCAGGGAGCCATGGGTTTGATCCCTACCACACAAAGCAAATTTCTAGACACATCTCTCATCCTAACACAAGGGAGAGAGGTAGCAGCAGGAAGATCCGGAGTTCAAAGTCATTCTCAGCTACATAATAAGTTTGAAGCCAGCTTGGGAAGTGCTGTCTCAAAACAAAATGATATCTCAGAAAGCTTAAATGAACTTTAAGAACATAATTCGTAGGCTTCTTAAAAGCCTCATTAACTAAAAAAATGTTCATACTTAAGATTCATAAACTGTATGTAGTGAATTTAGAAATTACTTTAGAATTAGAAATTTTAAGAGTCTAATGAATGTTTAATTTATATAAAAACAACTAAAAGGAAAATTTCTCTGTGAAACAAACATGACAAATTATAAACAGATTTGTGGTAATAAAAAGTGTAATATGATATGACAAATAGATTTTTTTTAGATTGCATTATCTTATTGCAAAATGATTCAGGCAAAATAATGACTCTAATTCTACTCCCACACATGATGATTTAGGGTCTTCTTGTCCAGATTTGAATTCAGTTCATCTAACAATAACAACATTCTCAAAAAACACCAACTATATTTCTTCAGCCTTAAAGCTCTAAATCATATGTATTACTTCTTAGCCTTCTAAATCAGAGGCATCCTTTTATAAAAGGAATTTAGTTCCACAGTCTGGGCCAATAGACACATGTAAGATGTTCTTCAAGGACCATTTTATTTTTATTTTTGTTGTTGTATTACTTGCTTAGCACTGTGTCTGAAATGCACAAATATTTAATAAATGAATGAATAATAAATGAGGCAATAATGAATTAGGAAACCCATAGGCAAAGATTTCTAATGGTTTCTGAACACTTAGATCAGGAGCTCTTGAGAAATTCTACAATGTATGACAAGGCTAACACCAGCCGACCCTACTGACCAATCTTAATATCCCAAAGAGAATGGCAATTAGGCATCAAGTGTTTCCTGGTGTGACGCAAATGAAATAATACACAACTCAAATTAATATGCTACAAAAATTTACACTGAGTATACCAATTTCTCTAGGTTTATGGAAAATAAACAAAAACAACAAAACAGAGAAATGTAATAAATAGAAAGTGTCATCAGAATGATCCATGGTGTAGAGAAACACAGTATAAACAAATAATTATTTTAACAAATAATTAATAAGGAAAAGGAAATGTTCTACAAGTTTTTTAGATATGGAAGAAAAGCATTGTAATACTAAGAGAGAGAAACATGAGATAACATTAAGGAATCACTCCCTTTTTCTCTTTTATGTTGGGAGGTATAATATGATTATAGCATTTCTCCCTTCAAGCCCTCCTATATAACCCTCCTTTGTTTCCTTGTCTCTTTCAAATGAATGGCCTCTCTTTATTGTTGTCACACACATATATGCAAATACATATAAATTCCTAAATATAACCTGTTCAGTCTGCATGCATACTTGTAGGTATGTTTTCAGGGTTGTCCTTCTGATATTGAATAACCAGTTGAGGTGCTATTACCTGAAAAGGACTAATTCTCAGCTTTCATCATTCTTTAGTTTCCTGTAGCTCTTTGTGTAGGGTTGAGGTCTTGTAGGTGTTTCCTGGTCCACTTTGGCATGTCTATTTGGTGTTAACTTTGTTAATTCATGTTTAGGCAGTCATGCTGGTGAGACTATGTGGGTGTAGTTTCTAATGTTATTAGGAGACATAATCTCACAGCAAACTCCCAGTGGCTCTTAGAACTTTTTCACCCCTCTTCTGCAATGCTCTCTGAGCCTGAGGTGTGGGAGTGTTTTGTAGATATATCCATTGGGACTAGGCTCCATGACTCTGCATTTTGAGTGGTTGTGGTTTTCTGTAAAGATCTCCATCTGTTTCATTGAGAAGTTTTCTTGATGAGCAGTAAAGACTACAGTTATCTGTGGATGCAAGGGCAAATGTTTAGAATATACTTAAAGACTGTGCTAGTTTAATAAAGTAGTGGTTGTAGGTTGTCCTCCAAGATCCATGACTTCCCTAGTTTTGAACAGTGAGTGGATCCTAAGTCCAATTAGAGAGCTGTAGGTTACCACCAACATATGCACACCACTACTACACACTCAGGTTTATTATGCCATGGTGGTTGGTGTGGTGCTTCATATGCATCACAGCTGGGTAGGATTTTTGGCTGCTTTCCTCCTTTAGAAGATTGCACAACACCTTCTGGTACTAGTCTTCATGAGGAGGCATGCAAGTCAGTTATAGCTCAGAGGCCTCTGGGCCCTGTGTATGAAGTGCATGGTGTCTTCAGCAACAGGAACTTATCTTCCACCTCTTGGGATCAATGAAGGACAATAAAAATAGGCTTTATGCTTTAGGAGTCTCTTGGAAAATGCTGACAACAACTAAAAAGAAGGTTTCTATGCCTGGCATTGTATCGTTGTTGTTATTGTTGGAAGGTCTTTGGCTTCTGGAGAAAGCATTGTCAGCCCAGATGAGAAATTTTCATCGAAACTATGTGTGTATATGTATACACAGAATCATGTGTATTATAGGCAACTGAAGAAAACTTGAACAGAGGAAGAGGGGACTGGATCTGCTGTGTATTAGTAGTTATTGGAGTTGCTTAGCTGGCATATTGGGATGATTTATACTTTCTATCATAAACGTTTGATAATTTTAAAAACATAATTCAGTTAATATAAAGTTCCAGGACTCTACCTAGCACAACATAATTAATAAATGTTAACTAATCTAGCTTCAAAGGAAGAAAGAAGCATTATGTGGGTGGCATTACGTATATCTAGGTACTTTGTGCTTATGTATGGAGAACACGCTTTAATTTTAAAAGTGTACATTTTTCTGCTGGTGTTTGCAGAATAGCTTACTTATATCAAATTAACTCTCCCACCAGTAATATAAACTTTGAACAAAATATTTCAAAGCAATTTTAATACACGGAATAAAAGAAAGTATATATTGGAGTTGACACAGAGCTTGGTGAAGGGGAGCAAAAGAGAAGAGCAACAGATTTATTCACTGCCCCCTGAGCATATTCCCTACTTTTTCATGGAGTCCAGTGGCATAGATATCAGATAAAAAGTAGTTGCCCCAGTGAACTAATGAGAAATAGGTCAAGCTGCCAGCAAAATTCTGAAAAGGAAAAACCTACCGAAAGGAAGAACAAAAATCGACATCCTTTCTTGCTTTCAACCACTGTCTTTTAAATGGCTGCATAGATAAGACAACCCAGAATGAAAGCAACAGACAGATGATGGAAACTCCATCAGTGACCTGGGCACATAAGAGGAACTTGAAAGGACCTCAGACTTCCCAGGAAAACCCCAGAAAGGCTATGCCTTAAGACTCTAGCTATAAACTTGCCATCCACGTGCCACCTATGAACTGTCTAACAAAATGAAACTCAAAACCTCTAGGAACATAGAGGATTCTGTATAGTTTGCCAATCATCATATCCAAAATACAATGGAACAATAAGAGACACTGGAAAATCTGATCCATAACTGAGGAAAAGGGACCATCAATAGACACACCCTCTAAACATTCTAGCTGTTTTTATTAGCAGACAAGGGCTTTAACTCAGCTGTTATAAACATGTTAAAGGATTTATAGGAAAGGATGTCAGAATTGGAAATCTTGGCTGAGACAGGGAAAATGTCAAGAATTTTTGCTTAACTTTTAAAAGGAGACATTCACTGACAAATACACCAACTAGAAAATACAGGAAGGACATAATGCTTGTAAGCCTGTTCTATGGAAGTGCATTCCTACTTAGGGCTGCAGATGGAAGTTTTGCTGCTAATATTCTTTTTTAAAAGTTTCTAGTTTCTACACATCATGTTCTGCAGGTCAAGCCTATGGACAGAGCCAGGCAGGTAATAGCTGCTGGGCTCCAGATCAGGCAGGTAGCTTCCATGCTTCCATAAGTGAATGGAATTAAATATTAACTACAGTTCTATCAAATTATAACAATATATCCTTGTCTCCTTAGTTCCTTTATATTTAGCCAAAGCTACTATATCCATCTTCCCAATGTTCTTTTTAATAACAAGAGAAACTGTGTGATATAAATGCCACGATCCCTTTATAAAATAACTCTCCCACAGATAAGATTTCAAAAGACTTCCATATCTTCAGTATCATAAAAGGTTTTCTAGACAATTAATTCCTAGACAATTGGGCAAAAAGCCCAAGCTTCATTAGAAAGAATGGCACCAACTCTTATCTGGAGGACCCTGAACATATGGGGTACCAGGTGATGTACCTACTTTGCAATTATCCAAGACTGCATGACTAAAAGATAATTGACAGTCCCCTGGGTTCTAGAAGTTGCTTCAGCTCAGTTGTAGCTTTAGAATCTAACTGATGCTCAGCTCTGATAACAGAATTGTTAAAAGAATAATTCACCATAGACTAATGATTTTCAAATCATTATATACCATAATCCAATTACATCATTCTCTAGAACTTCTAAGGTTGTCTTATAATACATTAAAATTTTTCAATGCATTTTATACAGATACCATTTAAAGTTCATATTTTTATTTGTAAAATAACATATAGTTCAGAAGAAAATATCCAGGATCTGTCTTGACTTGCCCTTATGAGATGGTAAGGCATGGGGAATTCTGATATAGATGCCTAATGATAGTAATGGCAGCAGGTAGTTATTTGAGAGGTAGAAAATTAGATAGTTTAGGCTGAATCCAGAGGCAGCCAAAGTTAAGTGTCCTCCTCCTTTCAATTAATCACTGAAAGATACATTTAGCTCTCCTTTTGCCTGACTAGGTCAATGAAAAGTTAAGCTCCTGATAACTAAACCAAAATTCTCAAATGAGTTGTTATTGTGAAAAGAAATGTGTCTGATCATTTCCCAAAAGTCATATAAAAATAACATGTGTGAATATCCTAAGAGTAATTATGGAATTTATTCAATGATATTTTCTCTAACTTATCACTTGAAAGAATAAATTTGGCTAATACTTTCTTTACAGAGCACATCCCTTCCTAAAGATCTAATTTCAGTATTCAGGATCACAGAGAGTAAACCTTAGAGCCTCAGGATGAATGTTGGTGAAATCTGGGGAAAATCCACTGAAACTTCAGATGACATCACAGCGCAGGAACTCACTTAATGTGAAGCCTACAAAGTCATTAAGAATCTATCAACTTCCCTTCCGTGTGTGTGTGTGTGTGTGTGTGTGTGTGTGTGTGTGTG
>CABHPP010119035.1:5081-17022 GCA_902168425.1 Peromyscus attwateri | reverse complement strand
ATAGCCCTAGCTGTCTTGGAACTCTTAAGTTCAAGGCTGGCCTTGAACTTAAGAGATCCACCTGCCTCTGCCTCCTGAGTGCTGGGATTAAAGGTGTGAGCTACCATGCCTGGCTTGAGAATTTAATTCTTGGTCACTCAAAACACTTATTTTTGCCACTCTGTGCATGTCCATGAATAACACTGAAAGTGTGTGAATAAAGATGAGGTTACAAATAAATTGTAATAAGTTGATAAGCTTGCAAATACAAAATCTATAAATGAGAAAAGAGTGTATGTTGGTATTCAGAAATCTTTCTATTAGTTATAGTGGTTTTGTAGTGGTTTTTCAAATTTGAGAAATGCTGAAGACTTTTGAAGGTCACAGAAAAGTTAATTAGGAGAAAAGTAGGAGGACTGCCTCTTCCTCTACTGTTTAGGTAGCAATATATGACAGGTCTCAGCAGTTAAGAGAACTTAACTGCTTTTGAGGAGGGCCCAGGTTTGGTTCCCAGCACCCACATGGAGGCTAATAACCATCTGTAATTCCAGTTCCAGGTGATCTGATGCCCTCTTTTGACCTCTTCCAGTACCAGGCATGTATATGGTACACATACATGCGTGCAGGCAAACATACACATAAATAAATCTAAAATTAGGAGGAACAGAAGTTCAAAGTCATCCTTGGTTACATAGGCCTGGGCCATATGAGACCCTGTCTCAAAATAAATAAAATACTGAGAAATGACAAGGAAAGGGAAATTAATTAATTTTCCTAATTGAAGCTTATTGATTTGGATTCAGTATGTAGAGGAATACAGCACTAAATGAGAGGGAGGTGACAAGTGGGTGGTCTAACATATAAAAGACCAGTACAGAATCCTATGTAAAGGCACCTATCACCACCCATAAGAACTTGAGTAAATCTCTGATGGAAGGACAGAACCTATTTTTGCAAGTTGTACTCTGACTTCCACACATGGACTGTGGTGTGTGCACACTTTTGTGTGTGCATGTACACAAACACAATAAAAAAATATAATAAAAATTAAAAGAAAATGAATCATGTATTTTCAAAACCAAGAGCCCAGATTGTATATGGAACTACCCAGAAGCAGCCTCAGCTGGAGGTGATTTTATTAAAAACAAACTAAACAAAAAAACCCCTTTGTGCTGCTAGATGTCCCATACACTAGGGCCTCCTCACACATCCTAAATAAGTGCTATGCCGCTGAGCTACACCCTTAGTCCCTTTCCCCTTTCTAGGCTTTTGGAGACAGGGTCTTACTATATAGCTTAGCTCTGGCTGGCCAGGAACTTACTCCATAGACCAGGCTAGCCTTAAATTCACAGAGATTTATTTGCCTACCTTACTTCCCAAGCACTGAGATTAAAGGTGTGTACCACCATGCCAAACCTCTGCATCTTTCTTAGTTGAAGTAAAATTTATAAAACACAAATTCATCATTTTAATCATTTAAAAAAGTGCATTCACATCATTAGTTCCAGAACATCTTCAACAATGTTCTCTCTGACACCTTAATCATTACGTGATATTTTTCATTCTGGCATTCCATGAATTAACATATCACAGACATAAATGTAATAAAAATAATCTTTTTTGGAAAATAATTAAAAAAAAAACAACTGATATGTTTATCAACTTCCCTTCAACTCCACTGAAGTACTTTACTGATGGTAAAATTCTCTACTTCCTTCTGTTCACATTATGTTTCCAAGACTGATGCATGTGTGTCTCAGTAAGCCACTGGGAATATTAAAACCATACAGATGCTGACTGGCGCAAGTGTACTTTCTGAACTTACCTCTGTCTGCTATTCTTTTCATCAACTGATGCTCGCCCCATTTAATCAGATACTTAAGAATATCTTGTTCACTTGCCTAGAATAAAAATTGATTATTATTTATTGTAATAAAATTATAAAAATGTTTATTTTCACTAATGGCTTTTCCTAAGTCATAATGTACATGTGGAGCACAACTTACCACATTTCTCTCTTTATATCAGCTATATGAAATTTTAGAGTTAATCCTTTGGTCTATAAACAGTGATGTTCCAGATAGCATCAATTTATTGAATAACTTCAATCTTCATTCCAGCTGATGTTTTTATTATTACCATTGTTTTTCTTTACTATGTATTATTTCCTACTTTTAAGTTAATTTTATCTTATAAGGCTTCCGTACTGCTAATGTTTTTGGGATAAGATGAAGATAGACACATTCTATTCTCCGGTGATGGAAAAACAAGAACGACGAATTGTCCAGGCAGATACAATCTCTATAAGGTATTTTGTAGGTTGAGGAGGGGATCCTGCAGGACAGTTTTTCCGAAATGGCAATGTACCTCTCATTTCTTATTTTATTTAGAAGCTGACAGCACACAGAGGCTCCTCCAAGATGCTTTATGTGTTATGAAGGAATGCACAGCTCACGGCCAACAATCGGACAGCACTGACACGTGTTCCAATAGACACGTGGAACCGACCAGGACAGTGAGACAAAGTTAATGAACAAAGACCCTCCTACAAATGAAGACCAAGTGTTTCAGCATCTATTACTGCAAACAAAGCAACGTTGAAGAAGCACAGTGGACAATTTAGTTGCTTTTTTTTTTTTTAATTTAGTATTTTCTAACTATGGTAATGCCATTTTATAGTTTATCTGGTATACACACGAAGAAACAAATGGCTCAAAGAGTTTACAGCTTCATAGCATTAAAAGCTGTTGTATAGTTTTTAGCATAAAATTAACCCAATGTAAAACAATTAAAAACATGTTACCTTATAGATTTTTTTTCCTTATAGATTTTTTTGCAGTATTTAAAATCTATTATTAAATTACAAGCTAGATTAACATGTAAGCCAAAGACACAAGAATTGACTGCAAATATAAAGTAGAAAATATAATTATGCTTTAGCAGAACACATACACTCTGAGTTTTTATGAGTTAAACAGATCAGAAATGGAATTTCACTCTTGCTTTGGCTGCCTAACCTATGGTCTACAATCTAAGTATCTGATAGTCTACCAAAAGAAATTATTATAGTGAATAAGTATCAGTGGAAGGCAGACATTCATTTTCAGACTGTGCTTCTGACTTGGTCTGTCCTCTTTATAGCATAGCTGGTTAAGTCCTGGGCTTGTTTTTACAGTGTTGAGTCATGATAGCAGTGTGCATGAAAGCCCAATGTGTCAGAAGGCTTTTAGTGCACAACTAAGGAGCAGAAAGTCGCTAAGCAAAGCCTGTTTCTCTCTGCCTCACCCTGTAAGAGTAACAGAGTGCGGATGAATTTCTTTGTGCATGTGGAATGACAGTGAACTAGAGAGGTGTATAAATGATTACCTGTAGGTAGTCAGACTGGATAGCAGTAAGCAGATGGTCTTTGCTGAGTTCATAAAAAACATCCGAAGTCATGACCTGGGATAATTCCTCACAAAGGAAATGCAAAGCTTGTCGGTGCACCCACTTAGAGCCATATGGATGTGAGCTCCACTTGAGGATGGCAATTAAGGTATCTAATGAGATGCTCTCAGCAATGATATCCTCACAGCCTAAAAGAGAAGGCAAATACTTCTTAAGATTAATCAGAAATATTACTTATTGAACATTAGTGTGTTAGGCTACACAGGCTTAAGAAGTGGCAGTAGTAAAAAATTCAAGGAGAAAAACATCTCCTGGAAATCATCAAGACTTCCTTGGCTAGGATAACAAGAGATATGACATCTATAGGAAATCTGATGCCTATACAGAGACAGATCTACAGAGAAAGGCTACTGAAGAAAACACATCTGTGGACAAATTCAATAACTAAGACAGTACAATGGAGTCACTGGATCAAAGGGGAAGAAGAGTAGACTGCAAGGACAGATGTCACAAAGACATGAATGACAGAGGAAGAACATGGATGACATTTGAGTGACAGAGCACCAAGATATAAGGAGATGATTTAAGCCCTTAGAAAACAGGTAAAACATGTTTGATATTCTTTTGAGTTTAATTCTGGCAAGTTGAAAAATAAATAAGTGAAATAAACTAAAAATCCAGAAAAGCAACTATGGCATTTTAAGAGCTAAGAGCAGAAAGTAAAAACATCTGAGAAAAGTCAGTTATTCTCCTTAGGAAAAAAAAAAAATCAATATATAGGACCAGAGGACCAGGCATGGTAGCACCTTTAATCCCAGCACTTGCGTGGCAGAAACAGAAAGTTCTCTGTGGGCTTGAGGCCAGCCTGGTCTACACTGTGTGGTTCAAAGCAAGCCAGAGCAAAAAAAAAAAAGACCCTGTCTCACTCCCTCTCCCCAACTATGAGTGACAAAAATTATGGAAGGGATATGACTAAAATGAATAAAAAAAATCTCACTGTTTACTATAAAACAAAAAGTAGTTTTGATATTATGAAAAACTGATGACCTCTTTTGGCATGCAGAAGACTCATACATAAAATATAAGTAAAATATAAGTAAATAAAATTAAAACAACAACAACAAACCCCAAGCATTTAAATACAACTACTGACACACTGTTCTGCACTCAGAGCCTTACAAAATACAGATCAAATATTATCAATGAAGTCTATAGATTTTCAGAGCCTGAAAGTTCTAAGTTCAAATGACAGGAGTGAATCCCATATTCAGGTGATACAAGATCATTATTGGTCATATGGCACCTATTTACCTCTTCTCTCTATTTCTGATACACTACCAGATAAGGGGATACATCACAAATAACTGTGCCACATGATTTCCACAAAGCATTTAACAAAATACTTCCTGATGCTGCTAGTACCACAAACAGGGATGCTGTCTTCAGTGTAGCTTTATAGCACCTTTTGCACAGGGTAAGCAGTAAAACGTGTTAAGGACACAAGTGAGATCCTTGCAGATAAGAGGTACAAAACAAAAGAGAACAGTGCTTAAAGCATCTGCTTGTAAACAGCACCAATTAAGAGTGTAGGGGAGAGGAGTGAGCCTGTTTTTGCCATGTTGATCATGAGCTTAGATGAAGATATGGAAAGCATACTTTGAAATCTGCAGATGATTGAATTTGGAGAGCACAGTTACCAAGATGCTGTACAGCACAATCACAACTGGCTATAAAGATCAGTCAAAATCAAGTTCAATTAAAGCTGGGAAAATGAGGAATTTCTACACTTTAGAATGATGAAAATCAGCTGCACAGTGGATGACAGAGGTGAACTAGCTTAATGAGCAGTATCTGGGTATTTTAACTACATGAAAATGAAATGTGGTATGGTTGTTATAAAACTGAAGCACTCCTGGGTTTTAGTTCTCAACAGAGCCTAATGCTGCACTACTTTCCTGTGTTGGTCTGAGCCCCATGTTTAGATGGGCACTGATCAAACCACAGAATGCTAAGAGGTGGTAACAGAGTACAAGAGGGGAAAAATTCTCGGCAAACACGTTATACAACTTACACAAGAGAAAGCTAAGCAGAAATATAAGAGATACTGTGACATGCCCAGTGGGCCTTCACCAGACAGAGAAAAAAGACCCGACTGCTATTGCTTTAAGGACAGACACCAATAATCAGCTGGATGGTAAAAGGAGAGAGATTATGGCTCAATAACAAAACATTATTACAATCACAATTTCTCTCTTCTCTGTTCAAAGATCCTTCTAGAAAAGTAGGAGTAGAAACTGGCTCAGCAAGTTAGGAACAGAGTACAAAGAATATTACACTGAATGGGAACCAAGATCAGAAGATATCTAAGCTACTTTACTTTTTAGAAAATGGTAATAGGGCAAACCCAAAATTCATTTATCTAATCTAAACATTAAAATAACATCTTTGAAGGAGAATCACACTTTTAGAGGATGTGTTCACTGACAGGTTCCCATGCTACAGTGGATGGCTCCACATCCCACACGCACTGGCTGCACTGACTGAACTGTTTAAAAATAAAAGGGGGGGGGGATTGTGAGGGGAGGTGATCTACTGAGAAGGATATGGGAGGAGTTAGAGGGGAGTAAATGGGAGGCACATATGATCATATTTCATTGCATACATGTATAAAATTCCCAAGAAGGAAAAAATTTAAAAGAAAAAATTCCTCCTAAGCACCAGTGAGATGACCACAATGAAATATGCTTGTGATAATCAGAAGGCACACATGCTGAAGAAATGTGCAAAGCATGGAAAAGTTCAAGGACACTCTGACTTCAATATCTAGTCCATATGTTCCAATGACTCTTCCTTCAAAATACTCATTAGCCTCTTTCTCTTCCATTCTCACTAACATCACCTTATATACCAATATCAATATCCCAATAATTCCCAGTATCAACTCCTGAAGTTTCCTTCCTACTTTCTGCATTCCCCAAGTATTTCAATCCACACCAAGCACATGGTGGAAAGGTCTGTGGAACACCATCACATCATCCATCCCTATTTAACTATCTTAGAAAGGAAAGCAAGAATTCCAAGTCCAAGGCAACAAACCGAATGGGACATGCAGGCTAGAAGACAAGCTAACCTGTGCCTCTGGTGTAAACTCCTGTTTTTGGACTCTGCAATGTGTTAAGATTGGGGGGTGGTGGTGAATGTTTCTTTACTCTTCCTCCGGAGGACATTCTTGAGAGTCTAAACTCTCATACTGCCCTCCTGTTTTCCCAGTGTCACTCTTTCCTGTTCTTGGGGAATATTTACCAAATGAACATTCTGTGTGCAATCACTTGAGCCAGGCTTTTGGCAAGGGCTGTGGGAAATGGGAGATTCCCAGACAAGAACAGCTAGTAACAAAAAACGCCTTAGAAAAATGAAATTCTAGAACTATGGATGGCTATCAAAAGGCTACCACCCCACATGTAAGTGGGAGGTGACAATGTCATGCTGTGTGTATGACATCATCAGTTTCCACCAGAAGCAGATGAACACAAGCAGAAATGGAGAACGAACTAGCTCAGCAGCAAGTGGTGACTCAAATGAGAAGTTTAAGACCTTGGTGCTGGCTGGCTTTAACTAAGTCACAAAAGCCATGACAAAAAAAAGAAGGGAGGGAGGGAGGGAGGGAGGACAAACTAAGGGCTCAGATCAGCCAATTCTCAAATGCAGACATTTCATCTTTAAAAGTCTGAAGATTTCCAGGTCAGTATTAAAAAAAAAAAAAAAAAAAACCTATTTCCTGCAGCTGCAAATGTAGAATGTATACCTCAAGATTAAGCTTGGCTAAGGCACTCAACTACAAAGACAACTTACAGGAACCCCCCATAGTCATCTGGATTAAAAAGTCTGCAGGCACACCTGGACACAGAAACCTAGAGCAGGGGTATTTGTATGGAAGAGCCAAGACTGTTAAGCCCCAATTCAAGCCCATATTCTAGGCTATTAGAACAAACTCCTCCAACTCCACATTAGAATCAAGCAGATGTTTGTTTGTTTTTTTATGGAGACACTGACTATGCCTGTTTAAGTCCTTGATGGTTCTCTTCAAGATTTGCTGCCTCTTCTCACTACCTTGTAATTACTAATCTGGAACAGGTTTGCCGTACACAGTCCGAGTAGGAAAATACAGTTTTAGAATGCAGTTAGTGGATATGCAAAGAAAAGCAAGACCCATCCCTCCCCGGCTGCAGTACTCAGGAGAGTGGTCCCCTCCACCTTGCCTAAGCAACACGGTAGAGCTGGCCCTGGTAGCATGGGCATGGCCCTGAGGGTGTGAGCCTGGGAGAGTTGGCCCTGCCCCTCGACTGGGCAGTGTTTGAGAGGTTGCAAGGGCGGAGGATGGATAAGGAGAGACAGGAGATGAGTGGGACTGGGGTATAGGAAGTGAAATTCACAAAGAATACTAAAAAAAGTTAAAAAGAAAGAAAAAGAAAAGTAAGAGTTGCCAACTTACACTGGCAGGTCTACCTGTGGATGCAAATTCTTGGGTGTGTCAGATCAGCAAAGGGCTCATGCAGAACCCAAAGGATTCACTGAGCCACTTCTGGTGCTTACTTGTCTGGTGATAACAAAGACCTAGCAATGATAACTAAAGAGAAAGAGCTCAGATACCTCTGGGATGAAGGTTGGGTTACCCCACCTGGTAGCCTCCCTAGATCTGCCGAAGTATTGGCAAAGGAAAAAACAACTCTAGAACAGGTGAGGGAAGAGGTTGCACTGACTTTTAGTGTTTCAATTAGAGTAAGCTTGAACTATCTCCCTCAGTGTCCCTCCCAGCACAGTTCCGAGTTAGTTAGCCCAAGGAGGGACATGCAGCTCCAAAGGCAGAGGGCAGTAGCAGTCAGCGTTCTCTAAAATCAGTCACCTCAGCAAGGTACAAGAACGGTGAATGAAAACATGCCCACGAGTACTGGCTTGTGCTTGCTTCTTCCTTGCTCTAAGATCAGCTCTTCCCCTTGGTTGCAACGCTGCTGCCACCACTAGCTCATGGCCACCAGTAAATGCATGGCAGTGGTTCCGGTGTCTCTTCATAGCTGCACTTCAGAAGCTGCTGAGCTTGGCTTCTCCAGCTCACACCCCATCCAGACCCTGCTATCGTTCATTTTAGAACTTTATTTCCTCAGCTTCCCCCACAACTGTGTAAAACTTAGTTCTGATAATAAAAATGAATCAGAGCTCCCAATCAGTTTTGGTACAGGCCATGTCACCAAGCCAACTATGATGAATTGAGTTTAACCAACACACAAACTGATCTGTATCAAAGAAACTGAATTTAGCAATCCTGTGCCTACCTCACACCCTCTCTGCCTTCTACTACAGCGAGCCAGTTTTAAAAGTCAGATTACCAGATCTTGCTCCAGCCACAACGTTGTAAATTTTGCTTTCTGCTATGGAAATAATGGCATTCTGGAGTAGTCACCTCCAGTAATTTGCTAGATGCCTAGACATATGCAAACTCCAAGAAACACTTTTCTAGCAGGGATGGTGGAGGATAAATGTCCCCCCTTCTTCCCTATGGGCAATTCTGAATGGTATTCCATCCCGTCTGCTCCTCAGAGGGTTCCGGCAGTTAAGTCCAGTTGGCCAGAGCAGTGATCACCTCAGAACATGCAATTATATTGGTTCTCTCATTCCACTTAACCCTTTCTAATCACACATTCTTATTCTCTGCAAGAACTTCCCAGAATAAACTATCTACAAGCAAGTCTTTATCTTAGGAACCAGTTTATGGAGGAAACTTAGAATAAGACACAGTAGACAGAAATATTTAAGGGGCTGGTGAGATGATTCAGTGGATAAAGGTACTTTCCACATCAGCCTGATGATCTGAGTTCAATTCCCAGAAGACACACAAAGGTGGAAGGAGAGAATCAATTCCGCAAAGCTGTCCTCTAACCTTTACCAACTTCTATGTGTGTGTCTCTCTCTCCCTCCTTCCCTCCCTCCCTCTCTCACACATACCTCCTGTGTTTATACAGGTCTACAAGTAATAATTATAGTCAGATAGGTTGCTCATGCCTGTAAATCTTAGCACTAGGAAGGTTAGATAGGAAGACTACTGTGAGTTCAAGTACAAAGCAAGCCTGCGCTACCCTGTGACACTCTGTCTCGTAACACCAATAAACAACACAATTTTGTTCCTCTCTTGGATTTTGGTCAAATGAATAGATCATTTGGCCTTGGATTCCAGGTTACCTTTCTAGATTTTCATTTTAAAAGATTCACTTGTTCAGTTGTGTGCCAATCTCTATACTAGATAAAATGTGATCAACACTATAGCTCTTGATCTCAAGAGGCTAGCAATTTTCTAGAAGAAATAGACACAGATTTGTAATCTTTACTCTATGTAGCAATGCTATGTCAGGAGTGTACAAAAGACTATATGGAGAAATTGAAAGTATACATTTTTTTGGAAAACAGAAAGAAACTGCATTCCAGGAATAGAAAAGAACATGTGCATACGGCCAGTTGTTGAGAGCACAAGAATGCACAGCTCTAAAAAATAGCTTGTTGAAAAAAGAATACTTAGAACATTCCCAATTCTAGTTGCCTGTAATCCACCAATATTATAAATTTGCCACCCAGAGTGCTTCATATAGCTTCAACCCATTCTCCTAGTAAGAAACCACACTTGCTTTACAAATCAAAGAAGTACTTATGTGTTTCATCAAATTTTAATTCCCTCCTAATTATTAAAACCTAAGAAATTGTTAGCGTTAAACAGTTTTGACTTAAGAAAATAACATCAAATGGTTAAATAATGTATTAGTTTTCTATTGCTATATAATAAACTACTACAAATTACTGGGTTAAAACAACACATATTTATCGTCTCATACATTCTGCGGGCGGTAAGTCTGGGCATTATGATCTGGGTCTCTAGCCAGGACTTCATTAAACATGAAAGAAGGGGGTCAGCTGGGTTTTTACTCTGTCTGAAAGCTCAATGGGGATCATTTGCCTCCCATCTCATTAAAGAATGTTGGCAAAGTTAGTTTCTTGTGGCTACATGTCTATGGACCCAGCTTCTTGCTGGTTAATAGCTGGGGAATCACATTCAATTCTTGCCACATGATTCTTTGGCCAGGCCACCTTACCACACAGCTGCTTATTTCTTCAAATTCAGCAAGGAGAAGTGTGGAAATGACTGTTATCAAGATGGAGTCCTCTAAGAATGATATTTCATCATCTATGCCTTTAAAGGTCACACCCACATTTAAGGAAGGAATAAATGCTAATACAAAACAAAAAAACCCAACAAAACAACAACAAAAACAAACAAAAAACCCCCATGGGGACTACTAAGTGCTACCTAGACAGTGTCTACTTGTCCTAGTAAGTTTCTGAGCACCTCAGCAAACACACTGGCAGCCTGGATGAGCCTCATCATTTACTCTGCCCTTAGTATCCCCAGTCCTTTGATCTATTTCAGCTATTTTTTCCTCTCAGATATATCTCAGTTAGTAATTCTCTGAAGAATGCTGAGGCAAATCAATACCTTAGAAAAATTCTTTAGTTCAACAAAGCAAGCCAAGAAAACGAACAACTAACCCAAAAGGAAGCTGAGTGTTTCTGGGTTTCTTATACTTTTGTAGCTAATACTCAGAATCTGGTTGTTTTTGTTGATTAGAAAGACATACTATAGAAACATAGTTATTTTTTGTTTGTTTGTTTGTTTGTTTCAATGCTAGGATTGAACCCAGGGCCTTATACATCAAGCTCTCTTGAAAGAGTAAGATATTTAACCACATGGAAGTGCATCTTCTAGCGTTCTGTCCCTCTTAGAAACCTTGTAAGTTTTTTTGCAATAGCTGAACAACAGAAGCGAGTACTATTAGAGATCTAATTTAAGTAGCTGCGTTTTCTTTTAGTTTAGTTTAATGATTATCTCCCAAAACTCTCTGGATTGCTTATCGGAAAGAATCATGAGAAATACCATGTAACAGTGGCTGCTTCTGTAGAACAAAGATACAAGGGCAGAGATATGCAGCTTTGAATTTTGTTCCATATGAATGTATTCCCTACTGAAAACATTACCACCACCAGGCTACGAAAACTGCCAGGAATTCATTTGTTCCCTCAGTGCTCAGCAAAATCCATCACTGACCACAAAGCCCAGGCAAATATTACTAAGGAAATGAGTAGGTTCTTTATCCTGAGAACATTGTTCCTTTTGACAGGAAGAAGGCAATCACTGAGATTCATGCTGTGAATGTGTGAAATGTGCACCCTGTGCCTGTGTCTTTGTCCTTTGTGTCAACTGTGTGGATGAAAAAACAAGGGTGGATGTCTTAGTCACTGTTCTATTGCCGTGAAAAGACTTCATGACCAAGGTAACTTTTTTTTTTTTTTTTTTTTTAGATTTATTTGTTTATTATATATACAGTGTAGCATCTTCATGTATCCTTGCAGGCCAGAAGAGGGCACCAGATCTCATTACAGATGGTTGTGAGCCAC
Source organism: Peromyscus attwateri (assembly GCA_902168425.1). NCBI lineage: Eukaryota > Metazoa > Chordata > Mammalia > Rodentia > Cricetidae > Peromyscus > Peromyscus attwateri. The sequence continues at coordinate 5,160 of CABHPP010119035.1, read as the reverse complement.
CATGTGGTTGCTGGGAATTGAATTCAGGACCTCTCAGGACCTCTGGAAGAACAGGCAGTGTTCTTAACCGCTGAGCCAT
>CABHPP010119034.1:0-18494 GCA_902168425.1 Peromyscus attwateri | reverse complement strand
TTTTTTTTTTTTTTTTTTAAGAAATGAAAGCCTGTATACTGCACATCTTTTTCTAAATAAATATCGATGGCTCCCAACTTAGGAGAATTTGACTTCACAACTGCTTGACTTTACAATGATGTGACCACAGATCAGGAGAAAACACACTCTGAATTTTGTTCTTTTCTCAGGACAGAAATACGTGGACCGTATAGTAGTCTCTCGTGATGCTGGGCAGTGGCGGGGAGCCACAGTGTCCAGTTGTTCATTTGATCACAAGGGTAAACAGCTGGCAGGAAATGCAGGTCGCCAACACAGTTGGGATACTGTGCTTTGGCATCTATCACGTCTACAAAATGCCCATCTGTGCTACTGCATGAGACGGTCAAAACTTGGTTGTAAAACAGGCTTTGTGTGTTAGATGATTTGTCCAAGGGAAAACTAAAATAAGTTTCCAAAACACAGTGAGGTAAGCCAGGCTGAGCTATAATAGTTGTATGAGGTGTTCCAGATGCATTTCTGACTTTCAGTGTTTTTAACTTGTACTTGGTGTATCAAGACTTAACCCCATTGTTAGGTCAAAAATATGTCATAGTATCTATATAATAATGGATAAATGAAAAGCAGGAAATCATGGTTTTAAGAATAAAAGTAAAATATTTCAGAATGGTTTTTACTCCAACCTTCTAGACTGAAGTTTGTCCTGCACAAACAAATTTTAATAAAGAAAAATGAAAAAAATAACTTGTTCTCATTTGAAAGTTTCAGGTTGTGGATTTTTCTTTGTTTTGGCTGTAAGTTTCTTGTGAAAACCCTAGAATGTGCACTTGGTCCCTTTGACTGTGGAACTGAGGAGTTTCCAAGCACATGCTCTTGACCATCTTATCATAAAATGTATCATGAAATAGTGTTATAATAACAGAACCTCACAAAGGAATCAAGCCACACAAACTTCCTAGTAAGAGCAGCATCTTTGTCAAGTGAAGCTTCAATAGATATATAATTCATGTTTTCCTGATTAAAAAAGTAGCTATACATTGGCAAACACATAATTGCTAGTTTATAAGATACAGAGGTAAACTACAATATACCAGAATCCTTAGACAGTATATGACTCAAACCAAACAAGAAGGAGTTGATGATGGTTCTCTATTCATTGTGAATGCTTATTTTTCTATTTATTATTCATCTAAATATGCTATTAAATATTAATATAATTAAATGCTTTCTCATGCTACAAAGAGCCAACTATAATTTTCTTAAAAATAGAGCTAGATGAATACATTTATAAATCTCATTTATTCTTTATAATTGTAGTATTTTCCAGGACAAGTTTTGGAGAAAATATATTTATAGATGTTCCCTTAAAATTCATGTGTTGGCTACACGTTGTAGTGTATGCCTATAGCCCCAGAATTCAGAAGGCAAATATCAAGGGTTTATGAGTTGCAGGTCAGACAAAGTTACATAGTGGTTCCTGCCCAGCCTGGGCTACAGAGCAAAGTACTGTCTCCAAAATAAGAAAAAAAAATCCAGCTAAATCCCAGCCAAGTATGGAAAAGATGGACACATGACCCCACCACTAGCTGACAAACTATTGGCATTGATAGCTACTGGGAAGAGAGTCTGCTTCTTTTAATGATGTGACTTCTGATAGACTGCCTACATACCAAGGTAGGCCCTGATCCCAAGACTAACTAAAAAATCACAAACTGGACTTGATGAGAAAAAAAAAAAAAAGAAGTCATTTCAAGTTGAATGGGAAGAGATGGGAGGATGGGAAGGATGGTTAGAAGTTGTGGAGTAAATATGCTCAAAATATATTATATGAAATTCTCAAAGACTGAATACAAATATTGTAGATATATGTTTAAATGCTGGACCCCAGTGACAGGGTGAGAGGGAATGAAGAGTGGTAGATAATTATGTCATGAGAGTGGTGTCCTCATGAACTGGATTGGTGACCGAGGAGCTGGTGCTCTCAAAGGCTCACTGCAAACCAGAAAGAGCTTGCACCTGACACCAGATGTGCTGACACCTGCTGTGGAGTAACCCCTTTGTATGCTGTGAATATGTCTTATTACCATTGGTTAATAAAGAAGCTGCTTTGGCCTCCAGCAAGGCAGGATAGAGCCAGGCAGGAAATGCAAACAAAGACAGAGGGAGAAGAAGGGCAGAGTCAGGGGCAGACACCAGCCAGCCAGCTGCCAGAGGAACAAGATGTACTAGAGCACAGATAAAGCCATGAGACAAGTGGCAAGACATAGATGAATAGAAATGGGTTAATTTAAGTTGTAAGAGCTAGTTAGTAATAAGCCTGAGCAATAGGCCAAAGGGTTTGTATTAATATTAAGCCTCTAAGTGATTATTTTAAAAGCAGCTGCAGGAGTGGGCAGGATAAAAAAGCTTCCCTTTACAGTCACCTCCATCTTGGACTCCCAGCCTCCAGAACTAGAACTAGTCAGTTTTGTTCAGGACACCCACCTGCAGTCATTTGCTTTAGTGGTACTAAGACATAGATGGACACATACCTCCCCTAGGGTCTCGATAAAATATCCAGATGATTGCTTAAAATTGTACCTTATCCAAAAGCTATATAGCTCATGGTCATCAGTATTCATAGCTACATTTTATAGAAAATACCTTTTAGTAATTTTAGCATTTGAAATGTGGATTGAACACACTTTGACTGAAGTCCAAATGCCTCCAGTGACCGGATAGAGAGGTGAGAAAGGCTGAGAAACAGAGATGACAGAGATGTTAAAGGATGCGGCCCGGGGTTAGGGAGACAGCTTGGATGGAAAAATGCCTTGTGTACAAGCAAGAGGACCCAAGTTCAATGCCCAGAAACCATCGGAAAAAAGCCAGGCATGGCGACAGGCATTTATCATCCCGACATAAGCGCGACCTTGGAACTCACTGTCACATCACACAGTGTGGATCACTCGTGAGGACAAACACCCAAGATTTTCCTCTAGCCTACACACACACACACACACACACACACAGAGAGAGAGAGAGAGAGAGAGAGAGAGAGAGAGAGAGAGAGAGAGAGGGGGGGGGGGGGGGGAGGAGGAGGAGGAGGAGGAGGAGGAGGAGGAGGAACAAATATAGCCAGTGAATCTAAATTAGAATTTCTATGTAAACTAGCTGAAATTTTCTGTGTGGATTCAGCCCTTGCCATATACTTTTAAGACAACCCAGAAATGCAACATTTATGTTACTTTACATGTCAATAATAAGCTCTATAAACATTCAAAGGTACAGCAGGAGATTTACCTCATCTTTAAGCCTATGGTCATTAGCTTACAATTTCTGGATTAAATGATACATGAAAAATAATTTTATTCTTTATTTTATAGCTTTCTTTTTTCTTTTCTTTTTTAAATTATTATTAATTAAATTTATTCATTTATTTTACATCCTTCCTCTCTCCTCCTGTTCCCTCCCCCACCCCACGCCACCCCCACCATCCCCTCAATCCACTCCTCTATTTCTGTTCAGAAATGGGAAGGCTTCCCATTGCTGTCAACGGAGCATGGCATATCAGGTTGAGGTAGGACTAAGCTCCTCCCCTTGTATTAAGGCTGGGCAAGGCAACGCAGTATGAGGAATAGGTTCCTGAAAGCCAGTCACAGTGTTAGGAACAGGCCCTGCACCCACCACTAAGAATCTTATAAGCAGATCAAGCTACACAACTGTTATACATATGTAGAGGGCCTAGGTCGGTCCCATGCAGGCTCCCTAGCTGTCGGGCCAGAGTCTGTGAGCTCCTATGATTTGATAGAAGGGGACATTTTTGGGTCAGGTAAAAACCTGGTGCAAGGGAAACTCCCACAAATCTACAAGGATGACTCCAGCTAAGACTCCTTGTAATAGTGGATAGATAGCCTGAACTGGCCATCTGGTGATCAAATTGGTAACTACCCCAGTTGTCATCAGAGATCCTTCATCTAGTGACTGATGGAAACAGATACAGAGATCCACAGCCAAGCATTGGGCTCAGCTCAGGGAATCCTGTTGAAGAGAGGGAGGAAGGATTGTACTAGCCAGGCAAGTCAAGGTCATCACAAGGGAACCCGTAGAAACAACTATATAGCTTTCTTCAACTGCTGAAACTGAGTGCTATATATCTCAGATATTGAGATACAAAACCAAGAGCTATGGCTTAGTTTAAGAAAACTAAAGTAGAAACAAAACTAAATATAATTCCTATTGCAAAACTAGGCAAAATAATTGCAACATTACCTTACACATGAGCAAAATCAGGGTGTGTTTATTTTAATGAGGCAAATGCACAGAGCTCTGACAGGCAGAACATATTTTAAGAAGAAAACTATCAGAAAAAAAAATTCCACATAAGCAATTTTGTCACGGTCACAAACTGTTTCAAATCCACACTATCAATCTGGTTTAAATAAGCGATAAACAACTAATTAAACCAAGAATCATAACAAATTCAACAGTTAAAACTCTTGCTGCCCAACCAGCTTTTTTTTTAACCTACAGATAAATCTTGGTTTGACATGCTCATAAGTTGTAGATTCTAGGCCTCTGTGCTCCCACCTCCCTTCTGGAAAGACAATGAAAGCACCATTTGATTGTTTCGTGAGTGGAAAAACCGTGGACTGCAAGCCAATCAGAAGCTCTGGCAGCTTCTGAAGTTGGAAACACCTGGAGGCTCAGTCTGAAAAGCCAGCTCTATTATCCATTCACATACCCTGCCCGTAGATGACCCTGACACGTGCCGTTTCCCTCTGGAAACCAATTTTTTATTCAGAAAGGGAGACAGACAGGACTGTTAACTATTCTTAAATCAACTCTTCAAAAGGAATTAATATCTCCCCAATCATGACTTTGTCAATATTTTTTAAACATCTCCTTGCTTCTAGAATTCCAGGTGGGCACACAACACCTAACACGTTTCTCTTTTATTTTTGAGATTATAATATAAATAAATCATTTCTTCCTTCTCATTTCTCCCTCCAATATACCCTTCCTTGCTTTCTTTCAAATCATAGCCTCATTTTTATTGCTGTTAAGTGTGTGTGTGTGTGTGTGTGTGTGTGTGTGTGTGTGTGTGTGTGCCTTGAATGCAGTATTACTATATCATTTATCACAAGTGTTGCCTTATTTTTAAATACCCTCTGCATGCGTTTGTCTTCAAACAAATCATTACCTTAAGAGGTAATGATTTCGTCTTATTTATGTTTCTATTCCTCGATGATAGAAGATGAATTCATCATATGACCCTCCTCAGAGTATGTTCTCAATAATATTTAAATGAATTTAACTATGAAACTCTAGAAATTTAGAGTCAAGAAAACAAGTCATTCTTTCCCCTAGATGCTTGTAGTTTATAACTTGACCCTGGCTACAGTTGGCACCTAATGATTTTACAGGATAAAAATCCCATCTTGATGTTTACTTATATAGAATAGCTTTGGACTTACCATTTGCCAAACAAAAATGTGTCCTTAAGAAAAGGAACAAGGGGTTGGGGATTTAGCTCAGTGGTAGAGCGCTTGCCTAGCAAGCGCAAGGCCCTGGGTTCGGTCCTCAGTTCTGGAAAAAAAAAGAAAGAAAAGGAACAAGATAATAGTGTGGGGAGTAGTAAGATGAGTGCAATTACATGGCACTAATTTATTGTTCATCACTTCCCTAGAACAGGGCTTCTTAAAAATTTTCCCAATCATGATCACTTTACAATCAAGAATTGTTTACATGACCCTAGGTACATAGGAATATAACATAGGTATACATTGCAAACATTTAATGATAATAAAGCATAAATAATTTATTTTGTATATAGGTAGTTTTACAATTTATTAAAGCAAATTTGCCTACTAATGAGATGGATGTTCTTGTTCATTTTGCATAAAGAATTAAGTTTTGTCTAAATATTTGATGCAGCAGAACACACAGTATCTTCAACTTTTTTTAGAGTTCAAATTATCGATGTTGTGAATACACTTTATTGTAAAGATACAGAACAAATAGCAGGAATATGTTTAGGGCCATTTCAGCAATTCTCAGGAATTCTGCTCTAATCCCAAGCCAAAATTCACTCGATGATTTTTTTTTTTTATGAAACTCAAGCAGAACTCAAATACCAATTTTTTTAAATCAAACTTTCTAACACACTCCAATCCAAAGCTATACTATTTTGATATTTCCATGGTGAGGAATTATGGAATATTAGGCAAAGTACTAAAAGATTTTGTTTTCTGTAATTAAACCATAATGCTTCTAAAGGAGAGAAAATTTTGTGCATACAGTAATAGTGCAATGCATAACCTGCAAGTCTCAAATCTGAGGCAAGCTGTTTCTGACAGTGTTTATGTCAGGAGGGTATGCACAGTGCAATGTGAATATACCGTGTGCTCAGAGTTAAGGCTGCTGTGCAGTTACATGATATAGCACAAACAAGCAATGTCAGAAACACCTTGGGTTCAATAAAGGTTTGATTTTTAAATGAATTTGGTTGTTTCAGATTCAGAAACCTCTTACTATTGTCAAAAATGTTCACACTTCCCACATTCAATTGCATGACCCCACATAGGGGTGACCAACTCAGTTTTAGCTGAGCTCTGGAATACAGGTCTGGGAATACTCTGTGACAATCTCTTCACACTTCTGAAGCTAAGACAAACACAGCTTGATACTTGACAGATACTCAGTAAACATCTATTCTTAAAATAGTGACAATAGATCAGCTGGGTAAAAAATGACAATACTCCCTTAACCAACTTCAATAAAATACACACATAAAGGATTTCCAGTTAGGCAAGGTAGTGGTGACTGAGTACAACCAAACCTGTCCATGCATTCCCCAGAACTGAAGAAACCAAAAAAAAAAAAAAAAATGTCTATCAGACTACCTACCTGGTCAACCCATGAAGGATGCTACTGGATGATAGGCAGGAAGGCTTATGATCTGCTAGCTTCCTGTTCAGTTCAAGACCATGTGCCCAAGGAATGGTGCCACCCACAGTGGGCTGGGTTCTTCTGCATCAGTTAAGAATCAGGACAATACCTCACACATGTGCTTACAAGCCAGTCTGATCTAGGAAATCCATCAACTGATGTTCTTCTCTCAGTCTCTAGGCTGGGTCAAGTTGACAGGTTAAACTAAATAGGACATGATTGAAATAAAATATAATCATACAAACAGAAACCTCAACACCAAGAAGAAAACAGCATATCAAAATCAAATAGGACAAGAATTAGAATAGTCCTCATACACCGGAACATTGATCACAGAGCTGTGCTTTATAAAACCACATAGAAATTGACATAACAAAAAACGGAAGTACTGATTGTTCCAATGGCTCATCATACTGTAGGATTATTTTTAAAATTTTAAAATAAATGTAATAATTAATGTTTCAAGAATCCTGAGGAAATTCTAAGTTTTTGGGAGCCAACCAAATCCTGAATCAATTACAAATTAAGAAGAAACCAATTGCCGGGAGGTGGTGGCGCACGCCTTTAATCGCAGCACTCGGGAGGCAGAGCCAGGCGGATCTCTATGAGTTCGAGGCCAGCCTGGTCTACAGAGCGAGATCCAGGACAGGCACCAAAACTACACAGAGAAACCGTGTCTCAAAAAACCAAAAAAAAAAAAAAAGAAAAAGAAAAAAAAAAGAAAAAGAAAAGAAAAAAAGAAACCAATTATAAATTAAGGAGAGGTTGAGGTTTGTGAGCAGTCTGACTTGCCCATTCCCCACCCACCTTGCCAGGTCACTGATGACCTTGGCACTGCAGCCAAAGTTCAAAGTACACAGAGAGATGTCTTTCATAAGTTGTCTCTGACTTTGATATTCACAGCATGGCATGAGTATACACACACACACACACACACACACACACACACACACACACAGAGAGAGAGAGAGAGAGAGAGAGAGAGAGAGAGAGAGAGAGAGAGAGAGAGAGGCGGGGGAGGGAGGATGGGGAGCTAAATTAATTAAGTTTTTAAAAAGAAAATTAACTTTTGATATGTGTATACCAGATGACATGGGTTTCAACGAAAATCTCATGGTCAGGCACAGGATAACTCACAACAAGTTATTAATCAGGTAGGCCCTACAGAGCTCTAAAACAACACAGATGGTTATGCAATAACACTTGAAATCAACAGCAAACAAATCTCTATCTAGCATAAGTACGAACTCTCAGAGATTAAAAAACTCATTACTGAATGGTGGATCTTTTGAAGAAAAAAATCAAGGAATAAAGAAAGATATTCCTGGAACTACATAGAAGTAAATGAATATGAAGTCACAATATAGCACAACTCTGGGACACATTAAAAGCATTTCTAATAGGGAAATATGTCTCATAATGAGAGATAGAAAGGATCCAGTTGGGACAGGAGTTGGAGAGAAAATGGGAGAATTTGGAGGAGGGAAAACTGTAATCAGAATATATTGTATAAAATAAATCTATTTTTAATAAAAGAAAAAATCAAATATCAGAAAGAGCAAAAGTTGATAACTCAATGATTCAACTCGAGAATCAGATAAAATGAGAACAAACCAAACTGAAATCCAGTTGGACACTTTAAATGTTCTCTATCCATTGTTTTCTTCTTTGGAGAATATTCTGCTTGGCTGCATAGCCCATTTTTTAATTGGGTTGCTTATTTTATTGATGTTGTTAGTTAATTATAGTTAGTTTATTTTCTTGATTGTTTTTTTAATCTTTATTTCATAATCAGTCAAAGTGCTATGATTTAGTGCTCAGTCCTAAATGAGATTTCTGTATCAACCCCCTCCTTCTGGCCAGGTTCAGGGAATGTACAGGAAAAGGGAGTAGAAAGGATGTAGGAGTTGGAGTTTGGGAAGAAGTGCTATGGAATGTTGTCTTCTGAACATGATGTGACTGTGGTTCTCATGTTTAAACAACTTTAGTTCCTTGACAAGATCAAACCTGTCAAAATTCTCACATCTAGCTGAGAAGCTTTTGATGGCTACTGGGAGAGAGAGAGAATCTGTTTTCTTTGGGGTACAGCCATCAATAGGTATCTCATGCTCCAGGGATAGCCCCAAACCCACATACCTATTAGAGCACTGAGTGGACTCTATATATAAGGATAAGAATCGGATGGGTAGGGATGTGTTGGGAAGAGGATGTATTAGAGGGAAGCAGTCTAGGGAATTATAGTGGGGGGTTGGGGAGTGAAAACAATCAAAATACATTGCTTACATGTATGACATGAAATTTTCAAATAGATAAAATGTGCTAATTTAAGAAAAACATAAAAGAATGGTATGTTAACCTTTGGGCTTAAAACAAATAAGCATGGGGCATAGGTTATACATATTTTTACAGATATAAAAATGATTTTTGAGGAACCCATGAGATAGCTCAAAAAAGTAAAGTTGCTTGTCAATAAGACTGGCCAACTTGAGTTTTAGACCAAAGACTCACATGAAAGGGAAAAATGAACACACACATACAAACACACACTTTTAGTTGTTTCAGTGTCTCAACATTTTCACTATTTAATTTTACATGTATTTAAATTGTAGAAAAAATCATTCAGTTTTCTCTATGTCTAGGTAAAAGTTTGTATAATTATGCTGACAATTATTGTTAATAATTACAATAATAATTCAGTATAACTGAATGTTTCATGTACTGAAATCAATAAGAAAAACCACACACTGAGCCTGCAAAATCACTATTTATAATCAATTGTAATTTCTCTCTCAGTTAATTTATTTTTCATATTTGGCATATATCAAAAGTTCAGAAGCCCAGAAATTAAATTAAATAATCCAAGATACATTTTTACAGTGAGAGGCATTTCAGTTCATTAGTACAAATCTCAACACTGTCTCAATTACATATTTTACATGGTGAAAGTCATTCTAATGAAGATAATCAATAAGAGGAAGTTAAATGTTTGCAATTTTGTTATTTTCTGAATCTAAAAAGACACTGGTTTTGAGCATCACGGGTTAGTCTTATTGATCTAATTATGTGGGATTGTTGTTATTACCTACAAGTGCCAGAATGAACACAGAGTATCAGGGCCAAGAAAATTTAGTAAACTTTAAACTTGACCATTCTTTCTAACAAACACCCTATAGACCCATGAGATGAATCCAGCAACCAACAATGAAAAAGAGGCAGTGTTCTTCAAAGCCCAGTCATTTTATGTGTGATAAAAATGATTCCTGGGGACCGTGTTCCATTCATTTAAATAGGTCTCTCTAGAGTAAGGCTTCAAACTCAATAAGAAAGAACATGCCTGCTGCCATCACTATAACAGAGCAGGCTGAGAAGCACTTCTTTATCCTGCTCTAATCCAGAACTAAAATAAATCATTCACTGCTAGCTTTGACACCAACTACAAAAGAAGGCAAAGACCTCTTTGGGCTTGAGGAAAGAAAGGAGGTGACATCTTGTTCTTAGGAGTGCAGTTCGCAAATGATTAATGAATCAGCACAAACAGACAGAAAGGAGAGTAAATCATCAGAGAAGCTAGTAGTCTAGATGCCAAAAAGCCATTTGTTGTGATTTTATGGAGGATTTTCCCAGGGAAGATCACAAAGTAACAAGGTGCAGAGATTGCAGATATAGGAGGTGTGAAGCTGGTGCTGACTTTCTGAGGAGCAGTCTGCAGTCCTGATGGATGCTTGTGGAAGCTTCCGTGACTGTGTGCTTCCTGATCTTGTTAGAGAAGAAGGTATCTCGAGTTTAACTTTTGTCTAGCCTGGTTTATTGCACTAGAGGAACAGATCCCAGGCTGCACAGAATAGCAGCCATTAGCACCTGAAGAGAAGAACATGGAAAGAATAAGATGGAGGCTTAAGTATTTTCAGACAATGCTTCAGGTTTCATAGGTTACTGTGTGTGTGGAAGGATGGAACTTTTAGACCTCCTGAATAATATTTGCAGGTCCCAACTAGTCTCTCATCAAGTTTCCAGTGCAAGGTTTTTGGAAGTATCCTTCATTCTCCTATGATGCAAGAGTACGCCTGTCACACAGCAGGTGTTGGTCTTGCACTCTTCGCTGTGGGAACAAGACGACAGGCTTCAGTACTCATAGATTATGAAAACCAATAACTGTGGTTAGTTGTAACTGGTCAGAATACTGTCCTCTCTACTCTTTGGAAGAGTTTTATTTTCCTGTGGTAAAATAGAGATTCTTATTTTTGAGGCTTAGAGAATTCCGTTTGTGTGCAGTGGAGGATACAATTCCATGACTTTATTATTAATATTTCTACATCACTATAAAATTGACAAAATAGTGCTGTTGTTAATATGAATTATATAATAGACGTTCTGTGGCATTAGTTATCACTGCCTGAGCAAACGAGTAGCTGTTTGCTGGTTTGAGCACTTCCTTTGTCTAATACCATATGTTTCAGGATCGGGGTTGATGGGGTGCCATTGCTTTACAGTCCTTCAAAGTTGCAGAGCAGAGAAGTAAGTGTATGCATAACAACCTCTCTCTCTCTCTCTCTCTCTCTCTCTCTCTCTCTCTCTCTCTCACACACACACACACACACACACACACACACACACATACACGAGCGTGCATGCACTAAATACAAGTTCATGGGGTTGCCTTCACCTCAGATCTATGATCACACACCACTTCTCTTGTTTACCTGTAAATTTCTACTCCAAAAGTACAAATAGAGCCCTCCCATGTGTCACCTACATACATGTGTGGCAGTATCAGGGTCTTCAGCGCCTTTTTTTCATGGGAAATATTTGTATCAAGCAGTTCACAAAGCGTATATGCAGTTTGGTTTTGCTTTTTGCCTCCAGTCTTACAGGCTTGCTCTTTTCCAGCAACTAAAGCAGACACTCCATCCCCCACCCCCCCACTCCCACCGCCACATCATGGGAAAATGTTGCTTCAACTCTGATTTTCCTTTCAAAGACTTGTAATATCAGTCCAATCCTGAGAAAAATAGCACAAAATAACAATTACTGGATATTCTATAAAATATTTGTCAGTACTCTTCAAAACTATTAAGTGACAAGAAGTAAGTCAAAAAGATAACATGAAAATTGCCACAGCCAGGTGGGGACTAAAGAGACCTGATAGCTGAATGCTATTTAATATTCTGGATGGTATCCTAAAACAGAAAAATGACATGAAGCAAAGAACAAGGAATATGAATAAAACGTGAACTTAGTTAAAATATATCAGTATTGTTTCATCGTTTTTAATAAACACGTCAGATGTTAGCAACTGAGAATACTGCATGTAAGGTAATTGAGAATTGTCTTTATTGTTCATTTTTCTATGAACCTAAAACTATTCTGAGATTATGTATGTATGTATGTATGTATGTATGTATGTATGTATGTATGTGTAAACACTTGATGCTAGGGAGATCTGAAGCAAAGCATGGAGTAGTTCCATTCTAGAGACCACTCACCCCAGGAGACCATTCACCCCAGGAGAGGACTCCCTAAGTCTTCATACAGTTTAAAGCCAATAACATGATTCAAAGCTAGCTAGCTACTCACAGCAGTTTCTTTTATCTTCCTAAAATTCCCAATCCCAGGAGAAAGCATTGATCAATGGAACACCAGCGTTTGCCTAATGTGGGCATGAAGGACTTTACACTGAAAGTAGCCGCTTAATGCCAAGTCCGTGTTGGGTTGATTTTGAGTAGATGCAAAGAATAAGGAATGTGTGTTTCAGCTATCTATGCATCAGTACCCAAGGACTCAAAGTGAACTGGGCTGGGCTAGTCTAAGCATCTAGACAGAGGGAAAAACAATAACACCGAATAGTTCAAGCATTTGGTTAGTTCATTACCTTTTTGGTTAGTATACTAGCCAAGAGCTGAGGCAATGGGAGCCAAATGTACAATTCAGTACAATGAAAGTCTCTCTTACTCACATAGGCGAGTGAAAGATGGTGCCTGAGCTCTGCCACCTTCCATGCTTGGTTTTTAACTTGAGCCCAGGGCAATTAATTTTGTTACTGTAATTTCACAACTGGTGGCAGAAAGATTAAATAGAGCAGAAGACGAGATACTGTTCTATTTTTTTTTTTAAGTAAACAGTTGCACATCTGACTTCTATTCAGACCTCTCTATACCTCACTCCTCACCAAAACATTTTTCTTCCTGCTGGAGGACATAACAGATTGCTAGTGAAAGTTATAAAGCATAACCTTTAGGCAGGTGTTCATGAATCAACCCTAAACTGTAATTTTCTATTTAAAACATGAGGGAAGTAACACTGGAAATCATTAGGTCTCATTCCCACAGCTGACAATCTTTAACCTTTTGCTACTGTGGACAATACTTTCTGTGTTGATTAATTTGACTTATTAATGTTTTATGATTCTCAACTTCCTGTATTTAATCATACTCAGTAGAAACTTGAAGTTCCATTTCATCCTAGTTTTTTTTTTTTTTTTTTTTGGTTTTTCGAGACAGGGTTTCTCTGTGTAGCTTTGCGCCTTTCCTGGAGCTCACTTGGTAGCCCAGGCTGGCCTCGAACTCACAGAGATCTGCCTACCTCTGCCTCCCGAGTGCTGGGATTAAAGGCGTGCGCCACCAACGCCCGGCCTCATCCTAGTTTTTTAAAGGTATTATTTATTGGCAGTCTATGATATCATGAGAATTGTCATACTTCATTGTAATCTCACAATAACACAAATGTAACAGGTTTGATGGTTTCGAGTTTCAAAATCCATCTCAGTGACCACAGCTAGAGAACAATGATGTCAACAGATAACACCCAAGTTTCAGAGTGGTGATTTATTCTGAAGTCATTAATTCAAGGACAAGGAGATAAAATAAACCTAATCATAGTGAAACTTAGGAATATGCTTAATGGCTTGGGTAGGGTCACCCCTCATTTCCTTTGGAAGAAAATAATTAGCCAGTACTCAGTGACATCATAAACTCCTTTTGAATTCGATGCACTTATAAGATACCCATCACCATGTTGCCTTATTATGTAAGGTATTTACATTGCAATTTGTATTATTGGTGAGAGAATTCATTTTGCTGAATATAATTTGCATCTGCTTTATCAAATTTATCTGTATATTAATGACCTTGGAAAGTTCTAGTTACCCAGGTTCTCTCACCATCTGCCATTGGGTGATGTTTCTCAGTACCTGAAAGGATCACAAAGAGGGTAGAAGATGTCTTGAGAAGACCAGAAAAGAGAAATGATGAAATTATACCAGTTGATTTGTTCTTAGGATAAGAATGCTCAGAGGTAGTTAAACCATGAACAGGTTACTATGAATGGTTTTATAGAATATGTGGATAGAGATAGTCCAAGTAGAACTTGAAAGTTCATTCATCTGTGCTACAGTTTGAAATGTTATCCCATCCCCCAGGATGTCAGCACTGTCAGCACGCATCCACAAACCAACAGATTATTCTGTGGTTTTAGTCAGGTAGATCTCTTTGATCCATGACATCTAGCTCCTAGGAGAACATGTCTGATTGTTGACAGTGTAGTGTGAGGATAAAATGAATAGATTGCAAAGCCAACCAGGAGCAGTCAAAGCTTAAAACTGAGCTAACAACAGACAATAGCAACAGAAAACTACAGAATGGTGGGGTAGAAAGTGAAGGGAAGGAGAGACTAGCTAGGGTTAGACAGGGAGGAAAAGAGGAGAAGGGAAAAGAAGGGCCAAGGTGTCTGTGAATGCTTGAATAGGTCTTCATTTTAAGTGGTGTGGGAATATGGTGATGGACAGGAACATTAGTTCTTGTTTCCATGAAGATAAATATATAGTTTCATACTTCTCTTAAACACTGTATATGTGTTTTTTCCCACATTTCTTATATAGAAATAACTTGTTGGTGGATAGATTTCAATTTAGAAAATCCACACCCAAAACATCTTTATAACATAATGTTCTCCAATGGCTTAGTTTCTGGTTTTCAGTATTTGTGGGTTGCAGTAGAGATGCATCCCAAGCAATTGACTAGAAAGGCAATGCTTGAATTGTATAGTCTACTTGAATGAGAAAAATGGTGGGAGCCCACAAAGGTTTCCTAGTGAGATCCAAGCTTGCTTTACCCAGCAGGGCTGCATTAGGGGATGGCTTGACCACGTGCATGATCACCAGGTGTTTGGAATGGTCTGCACTTGGCTGTGTTAGGGGAAGGTCTTTTGCTCCACCCATTGGCATTCCTTTCAAAGACCTTTAGAAGAGACAGAAGGAACTGTTGGGTTTTGACCGCGGCCCTCCTGAAACTATCCTGTGTTTCTATCTGTCTCTCTCCCTCTATATTTCTATCTAAATATTTCTTACTTCTCCCTGCTCAAGAGTACTCTGAGGGAAAAAGTAGGGGCAGGCCCCCCATAAAAAAATTATGAAGGCACCAATTGATTAAATCTAGTAACCTCAAACTGAGTAGACTTTTCCTTTGCTGAATCACTAGAGCATGAGAAAACACAAACTCCTTAAACAATTTGTCACATGTCTCTAATGCTGACAGATATCATTCTTTTCATATTAATGTAAAAGGAATAAACTTGAACTTATAAGCACACCCAGAACAAAATTTTATAGAGATTAATAATAGACCAACTATCACTTAGAAATTGGCCTAAAGAAACTGGGGTGGCACATTCTTCCCCTCTTTAGCAGTAAGAGAATATTTTAGTTAGCACTAGGAAAGGTTAGAGAAGAGGCTATGAAATAGCACCTTCCCCTTAGGTGATGTTTACAAATTGAACACAGAGGTTCTGATTCCAGATTGTGGAAGTCAAGCACATCTGTGTGCTTCAGCAGCATGGGTATCATTATTTTAAAGAAAGCAACAAAGTCAACTTTGGCTACATTAAGAAAAATGAGTAAAGACTGACCATATATTAGAAGGCTCCCCAAATCCAAGAAAAGCAAGAAAAGGCTAGAAAAACCAGGCTGGCTAATTTGTAGATATCAGAGCTGTTCATGGTCTAGGGGGCACCAGCAGGTCCCCATAGACTTCTTGAAAGAACGAACTGTAAACATTTTCCATCTTTATTTACTCAAAACATTGAAATTCCAGGGAGAGAAGACTTAGGAACTTAGCTTAGTCCTGCAGAATACCTTGATAAATGGTTGGACTGTAGCACATGCATAGGAAAGGACAAGTAGTGATTCTCCAAAATTTAGGGCTCTGTTACTGACGAATAGATTTCAATTCATTGTAAAAGTGATAAATATCAATTCTTATAATTAGAAGTCAGATGTGGGTCTGTGTTAATCTACCACGCATCATTTTTTTAAAGAAATGTCAGTTCATTTTTCTCTCTTTGTGGGATACACATACACCCAGTAAGCAACCACTCATCAGATTAATGAAAGATTCCTGCCTGTGGCTTTCACTTGTAGATGACCTAATGATTACAGTAGAGGTAAAGATAATACGGGAGTTTAAAATAGATGGATCTACTTTTAAAAAGTTAACTATCAGTTCAAGAAATGAAGGGATCTTAAAGGGCTGTCTTACTACTGTGCCTTTCCATCAAAATGGTCATGAGTTTCATTTTCTAATCTTTCTTATACAGACCAATGTGGATTATGTGGTAAATCCACGGATTTTTTTTTCCTGTAGATGTTGTGTCTACACGGATGTCTATGTACCACTTTGTATGCCCACAGATGCCAGAAGAGAGTAGGGGAATCCCCTGAAACAGGAGTTGCAGGTAGCTGTGAGCCACCACTCAGATACTGGGAATTGAACCCAAGTCTTCTGCAAGAACAGCGAGTGCTCTTAATGGCCCTCTCTCCAGACCAGTCCTCAGACTTTTTAATAATTTAATAATAAAATAATAATTTTAATAATTCCTAAAAATGGAATGTTAGGAATACCACAACACTTATCGTTGAGGGGACTTTTCTGGTTTCCTTCAGGCCGTCATCCCCATGTTAGTGTCCCTCTTCCCAGGAGTTGGAAGAACTGGCTGCCAGGGTACACTCCTATAGCAGTCACTGCTACTCCTTCCAAAAGATTCATTTGCACCACTGTCATAATATTGTAGCACACAGACAACCAGGGCCAAAGCTGTTTCCCAGCCTTTTGTAACCATCATGTGCCTAATCTGAGGTGGTGAGATAGCGCCTCCTGAGACATCCCAGGGATCAGTTGGCAAGACTTTAATAAAGGTTCTCTGCCTTCTTGCACACAGTATTTCCCTCTGGCTGTTTACATATGGACATCAGGATCAGAGCTAGAGAAGCAGTGTTGGATTCTAAATTATCTTGGCAGAGGAGCCTTCATATGCTGTAATAGCAAGACTGGACTAGAACTGAGACCCTAAGAGCTCTTTGGAGTTTCCTGTATCATTTAGAGTCTCTGCTGTAATAAGACATCTACTTCCAAACCTAATCATTTCAGACATAACCACACACTGACCCCAGTACATAGACAACTGATTCAGACCTGGCCTGCTACAGCTTCTTCCTCAACAAGGAACCAGATCTAGAATAAGCACACACTCAAAGTTATACCAGTCATCATCCTTTACAGAGGGAATGTGCATGTGACTCCTGCTTATTGTGTTGCTAGTTGAATGCTAAAGTATGGAACTGTTTACAGTCTCTCCTCTTCTGTGATCACATACAGACACTCCTTATAATATAAGAGAATGAGAAAGAATCCAGAGAAAAAGAGGCGGACAGAAGAGTTTATAGAAGAATGTAGTAGCTAGCTTTCAATGACTGTAACAGACACCTGGGATAAATGTATTTACAAAGAGGAAAGACATGTCTTAGTTCGTGGTTTTGGAGTTGTAGATCCAAGACTAATTGGCTCCATTGATTTGAGCCTGTTGTAGAACAGTACGTCATGGTGGGTGTGTGGCACAGGAAGCCCTGCGACCTCAGCATCAGAAATCAAGAGAAAGAAGAAAGAACCAGAGTCCCACAATCCCCTTCAAGGATCCATTCCCCAGTGATATAAACCTCCCAATAAGGTTCTACCATCTCACCACAGAGCCACAGGCCTGAGGGACCAAGCCTTTAATGTGTGGGCCTTTTGGATACACCAACCCAACTGTATCAAAGAGACAGAAAAGATGCCTGCCATCATATAAGCTTCTGATACCAACTCTGCCCATAGATTTACCTACTCTCCGGAAACTCACAGCTTTGTAAGGGACACAGAAAGAGAAGACAATTGATCAGTATTGTGTTAAGTGAAGTGGCAAACACAAGCATAGGAGACTTCAGAAACAAAAAAGTCTTCCCTAGCCAAGCATGCAAGAGAAGAGAAAAGAAATGAAAGAAGCATGGCGTCTGAAATGGCCTAATGGAAAAGATACATTTCGAAGGTGGGGCTTAGCTGGGGTTAAATAGGAAGTTAGACAGGATATGGAAACAGAAAGCCCGGCTCTACAGGACAGAGAAGCAAACAGCAGCATGGGATGTGACTATGTTGGAAACAAAGCACAATCAGGAAAGCGATAAAAGAGACCTGTTCTGGTCGTTGTGATGAGTGTGACAAGGATCGGAAGATACTACAAAAACTGACGTGATAAAACCCATGCTTTAAAAGTGCTCTGTGCACAAA
>CABHPP010119033.1:15281-36910 GCA_902168425.1 Peromyscus attwateri | reverse complement strand
AGGCGGGCGTGGGGCGGGGAGAGGGTGGGGAAAGCCGGCTCGGCTGCTCATTAGCATTTAAAGGCGCCCGAGGTTCTCGGCAAGGCTTCCCCGTGCTGGCGGTCCCGGGGCTGTAGGCTCCCCGACGCCGCAGAGCAGAGGGGGATCCTACCCCCTCCCCCAAGACATCTTTCACCTGAGCCTGCTTCTTGGAGAGGTGGAGTGGGGCACCTACACGCCGCCTTAAGAAAAAAGGAAAGCCCCAAGTCCTTTACATTTTCGCATCCAGCAGATACTAGAAACTATTCTGGGTGCTGCGATTAGGAACTAGAATAAGCCGGGCGTGGAGGCTGGCTCGCTCCGGTAACATGGAAACGTCACTGTGAGTTCGAGCCTAGGCATGGGCTACGGAGACTGTGCCTCAACTACCCCTTCTCCCAAGAAATAACACAGACACAGAGGATTGGAGATGTAGCTCGGGGAATCCAGTGCTTGTCGAGCAGGCACAGAGCCGTGGGTCTAGGCGTGGATCAGTTCAAGGTCATCATCTGCAAAAGAAATTTGAGGGCTACAGGAGACTCCCCAAACTGGAGGAGTGCGGGAACACCACTCCTCCAACAAAACAAAAACTGCAATAAAATCTTAAGGCGACTCCACAAATGAGAAAATCAAAATCTAGACCTTATAGAATTATTGCAAATGCAGGATTTACACCAGTTAGAAGCAACAGATAATAATAAGCTGTTAATACGCATTAACCTACTTTGAAACAGCGAAATAAAGCCACATCATGCCTTTTGTTCCAATTGGCTGTAATTAGCTCTAAACTAGTGAAAGCTTGAGCAACTGAGCGCAGGGCCTGCACTAGCAGGTAAAGGCTTGTCTCCGAACCTGACCACCTGAGTTCCATCCCAGGGCCTACCTGGTGGAAGGAGAAAAACCAACTCCCTCAAGTTGTCCTGACCTCCACACCTGTGCTGTGGTAACAGCATGCCTCCCTACTCCCCATAAATGGAAAAAAAAAATGTTGTTTGTTGTTTGAAACAAGGTTTCTCTGTGTTATCCCTGGCTGTCTTTGTACCCCCTCCATAAGGCCAGACTAGCCTCTGAGAGCTCCTCCTACGCTGCCTCCCCAGTGCTGAGAATAAGGGCGTGTACTACCATTACCAGCTTAAAAAGCAGTTTTTAAGGAAAAACAAAAAACCAATAGTCCTCCTGGCCTCTAGGATGAGAAATACATGAAGCAGCTCAACCGTAAGCATTCCTAGCCCAGGAGCACACATTATCCTTTACGGAGTGATGCTGAACACGTGATCAAAAGACTGAGACCTGTACCAAGGACGGTCTAGAATACAGGACCATTTGGCCCCTATAACTCAAAATGGTGCCTCCCCTTAATAACCCAATAATTATGGGCCAACTCCTCAGTGCCTTGGAGTTGCTAACCTTTATGCGAGTTTTCCAAAGGTCCTGTGACAAGTGAATGAATTGCCATACATGCTTTCAGTGTCTGGTCCAATGAAAGTTTCCCTTTAAAATTCCCTCTTTCCCCAAGTATTTACCCTCCTTTCCCCCTGGAATTTGTTGGTCATGTCACCCTCTGCCATCAAGATGGTACCTCTCAAGTGCAACTCAGCTCCTCTTTACACTTCCACTGGCTAGCACAATCCCCAGTCCACATCTTGCACACAGTTAGTGTTTGGAAAAGGAAAACAACAAAGACTAGATTATTCCAAACTCATATACTTATCAATGCAGTCATTATTAATAGAGTCCATCCATGACAAATACAATTTTAAAAGGTTAATTGTTAAGCGATGAGGTGGTGGTGCACACCTTTAATCTCTGCACTCGGGAGGCAGAATCAGGCAGATCTCTGTGAGTATGAGGCCAGCCTGGTCTACAGAGCGAGTTCCAGGATAGCCAGGCTGTCACACAGAGAAACCATGTCTTGAAAAAACACAAAAACAAACCAACCAATGAACAAAAAATTAATTGTTGGGCAGGTGAGACAGCTCAGCAGGTAAAGGTACTTGTTGCCATCCTGGATGACCTGAGTTCAATTCCCAGAACCCACATGGTGGAGGGAAGAAACAACTGACTTCCCTGTGCTGACTGTGCTGTGGCAAGAATGTCACCCATGCTACCCACCCACTGTGTATACACATATATACATACACACACACACTAAAAATAATTAAAATTACTAAAATATTAAAAAGTAAATAACAATAAGTTCTGGACAGGGTTGATGTATCACAGCCTTGTAATCCCAGTACTTGGGAGGCTGGAAGGCAGGTCATAAATTCACGGCCTGCTTGAGCTATATAATTACATCCCATTTCCCCAAATAAAAAACATAAATAAAAATAAATAATCCTTAAAATTAAAAATATAGTTCCATTATCTTAGAATTAAATCCTCAATGTTTAAACAGTACCACTGCATGTTCCATATTGAAATCAAATGAAAATATAAATAACATTTGAGGATTTGCCACACCTGGCAATAAGAAAAACATATTCACTGTTAGAGAACAACTCCTAACCTCTGGAAGACCCTAAAGGAATTGCAGATGTTCTTACTGGGACTTGCTACAATTTGAGCTGGAATAGATCTCCCAACTAACTCATCATTTCATCCAATAAAAGCAGCTGAGAATTCTTGATCCTGAACTAGATAAATCTAGAGAGAGTGAGTGAAAATAAACATGACATCTCATTTTAAAAATCTTAACTTGGAGCCACCTTAGATACAAATGAGCATAAAGATACTCCTCACTCCTCCACTCATATGCACACACACATCCATGAAGCACTCCTGTATGCTGGACAAAATACTGCACTATAAAGAACAGATGTTGCTCAAGACTGCTCCCTCTGAGATCTTTATGTGATATACAAGTGTTTTTCCTTATCTTTTTCAAACCTTTCTGCCCGTTCTGTTTTTTTGAGGCAGAGTCTCCCAATGTGGCAGAGTCTGGCCTGGAGCTCATGAAAGTCCTGCTGTCTCAGGCTCACGAGTGTTGAGTCTGTAGGGTGAGTTGTCGTACCTATCATTTATTGTTTCTCCTATAAGCATGTAATTGTTATTTCTTAAATGAGATAACATGGATGCAAAATCTAATTGCAGACAGCCATCATTTTAAAGCACTGGCTGTCTTGGTCCTGATAACAAAATGTTACTCTATTCCTAGTAAGAAGGAAGTCAGAGCATCCATAAAGGTTGCAAAGGCAAGGGGAGAGAGTCAAAGCAGCATTCCCATAGATCTTCGGTGTCCCTCTTGAGTCATTCTGTCTCTGCAAAGCTCTTAACCCTTCACAGCTATATCTAGGTTTTATGATACTTAAAGCCAATACAATTTAGAGCTCTTTCTTAAAAATAAAGGGCTGCAAGATGGTTCAGCAGGTGAAAATGTTTGCCACCACACTGGTGACTTAAATTCAATCCCTGAGGCAGACATTGTGGAAGGAGAGAACCTACCCTCACCGATTATCCTCTGACATCCACCCTAGAGCATGTGTCCTGTCCTCAAAGAAAAAATAAGTAATTTTATTTTAATTATAGTTCTGTGGTGGTTTGAAGAGAATGTCCCCCCATGGGCTCTGACATTTGAGAACTTGGTCCCCAGTTGGTGGCACTGTTTGGGGAGCTTTTAGGTGTGACTTTGTGGGAGGAAGTGTGCCACTGGAGGTGAGCTCTGAGGTTTAGAAGCCTCTGGCCATTCCCAGTGTGCTCTCTGCTCCTGCTTGCCATTTGAGACATGAGCCCTTGGTTGGTCCTGCCCCCATGTCTGTCTGCTGCCTGGTGCCATGATTCACTGCCACGATGGACCCTTAGCCCTCTGGACCCAGAAGCCATGATGCTTTATCACAGCAATAGAAAAGGAACACAAGTTCTGAGACTAAATTTGCTAAGGCCATTCTAGAGTCTTACTAAAAGTCCTCCAAGACAGGAGCCCTGAAGTCCGTTATCTTCATGGTACCGTACCTGTACCAGCTCTCTCAGTGCTGACATTGTCTCAAGAAGTTCTTCTGGCAGCTTCTTGAAACCTTTACTTGCCCAGGCATCTTCCTGTAACTGGCTTTGCGGAACCATGGTTTCCTTCTCTTTTGCTTTCTAAATCTCTTGCTGACAGATTCCCACCTGGAAGTATGTAATAGAGAAGAGAGTCTGAAAAGTGTAGCTCCTGCTTTTGAAGAGGCTCAGGATGAGGCTGAGTTGACAAGAGACTACACAGCATATCACCCCAAGAAAGAAACAAAAGGTCCTAATTGACTATGGTGATTACATATGGTTTAAAGAAGCATCTACATTCAAGTAATTAAAACAGGGAAACAGAAACGGAAACCTGACTGAGATAAAACCGCATAGAAAGGAAACAGGTTGACATCCTAAGGTAGAAATAGAAAGTAAACATTTCCAGAGTCTCCCTAGCAGTGTAGGGAGGAGGAGGGCCCTGATTATTCCATTCCATTCTCATTTGCTAACATTGCTTTCAGCATAGATGTTGACTGGTCCCATTAGGTGCTAAAAATGTCACATAGAAGGAAACAAAGATGGCCCTGGTATTTGGGGAGATTATGGTTTAATCAGCACTGCCCCAACTGAACTGTACTTGAAACCCCAAATATAATATCTATGTATATGTGTGTGTATACATACATATGTATTATATACACAATATATATGTTACATGCACATGTATCATCTACATAATACACACATATTACATACATAATATGAGTGTGTATTATATATTATATATACTTATAATTATGAATGTATGTGTATCTTAGTCGTTCAATTGCTGTGAAGAGACACTATGACCAAGGCAACTCTTACTAAAGAAAGCATTTAATTGGGAACTTGCTTACAGTTTCTGAGGTTTAGTCCATTATTGTGTAGGCCGGTGCTGGAACAGTAGCTGAGAGTGCTACATCCTGATCCATAGGCAGAGAGAGAGAAAGACAGGGCCAGGCATGGGCTTTGGAAATCCTCAAAGCCCACTCCTAGTGACACACTTCCACTAACAAGAACACAGCTCCTAATCCTTCTAATTCTTTCAAACATTTCCACTCCCTGCTGACTAAGCATTCAAACACATGAGCCTGTGGTTGTGATGGGGACATTCTTATTCAAACAACCACAATGTGTATCTCAATTCCACTCTTTGTTTGGTTTGGGGAGATAGGGTTTCATTCTATAGCCTAGGGTAATACAAAGCTTACTATGTAGCCGGGCTGACCTCAAACAGAGACTCATAATGATCCTTCTGCCTCAGCCTCCAAAGTTCTGGAATTATAGCCAAGAGCCACAACACCCTGCTTTAAGTTTAAGTCACAAGAATAAAAAGAGACAAATCTTCCAGGAGGATCCTGTGCCTACACTTGGATATGTATTAGTTTCTGGGACTCTTCTAAGAAATACATTCTATGCTTTTGGTTATTACTTCATTCTGAGTACTTCTCTTTGCCTTAACTCTTGTGATTAAGCCTATAAAAATATCTTTATTAAACCCTAACTCTGCTTCAAGAAAGAATACAAATAAACATATGAAGGTTGGGAAGATGGCACAGCAGGTAAAGGCATCTGCCACTAATCCCCATAACCCACGTGGCAGGTTGTCCTCTCACCAGGGAGTGGAACTGTTTGAAAGGATTAGCAAGATTAAGAAGCATGGCCTTGTTAAACAAAGTGTGACCCAGGGTGGGCTTTGAGGTTTCAAAAGCTCATGCCTACATGTACCTCTCCCTACTACTTCAACACTGTGTATACATTCACATTGAGTCAGGATAAAAGTGACTGATGTTTTAAAATATTTTTATGTTGTGTGTGTGTGTGTGTGTGTGTGTGTGTGTGTGCATGAGTGTGTCATGGTTCACAGGTAGGAGTCAGAGGACAACTTTTATTTCTGTCCTTGAAACTTTACATGGATTTTCAGGGATTGGGCTGAGGTGGTTAGGCTTCTGGGACAATCTCTGTTTCTCAGGGAGCCATCTCCCAGATGCCCCATTTTCATTAAATGATATTTTAAATAATTTTGGCTAGTACTTTCAAATCTTGGCTTGTATGTTACACTTACTCCACATTTTACTTTGGATTCATGACATTCAAAGTGTTTAGTATGGCTAGTGGCCACCATAGTGAGTAGCACAAGTCTTCCAGACAAATAGAAGTACTGCCTGAATGATTTTCCTGGAGTTTGCTGTGCTAAGACATGAACTCTGAACTACTCATCAGCCATCAGTGACCCATTAAGACAATGCTACCTCTCAGACTGACTTGAATTTCCTTTTTATCATATAATATCCAAAGATTTACCAGGTATGGTGATATATCTCTCAAATCCTAGCACTCCAAAGGCAGAGGCAAGTTCAAGAGCAGCTTGGTCTATACATCCAGTTCCAGGTCAGCTGAGGGCTACATACATTTATATCAAAATAATAATAATAGTAATAATAATAATAATAATAACGGTAACAACAAAAGATTTACATGAATCATAGTTCTCTAATTTTGAGTAACCATACAGTGGTATTACTGATATATCCTAAGGTATATAAATAAGTTAACTGATAATATCTACCACTCAGCACCCTTGCCTTTGTGGATATGGACTCTCCTTAACTTTAATGATATTGGCATACTGGCTGAATATATATTTGGGCTCCTTTCTTTTTTTATAAAAGATCTAAGAGAAATCAGGCATGGTGTACCAAACTGTAATTCCAGCACTCTGGAGTCAGAGGCATGAGATTGCTGCAACTTTGAAGCCAGTCTGGTCTACACAGCTAGTTCTGGCTAGGCTATATAGCTAGATCCTATGTCAAAAGACCCAAAATTAGCTGTGTGTGGTAGCACATGCCTTTAATCTTGGCACTTGGGAGGCAGACAGGTGGATATCTGTGAGTTCTAGGCCAGCCAGAGCTACATAATGAGACCTGTCTCAAAATAACAACAACAACAACAACAACAACAACAAGACTGCAAATTAGCCAACTGTAGTAGCACCTACCTATAATCATAGTATTTGGGACGTGGAGACAGGAGTATCAAGAATTCAAGGTCATCTCTGACTACCTAGCAAGTTCAATGCTTACCTGAGTAACTTGAGACTATCTCAAAACCAAAGAGAAAAGGGTTGGAAAGATTGCTCCAAGAATAACAGTCAATACTTGTTGTGGGATATTTGACCACACTATGTGAAGATGTCTCTGTTTTACCTCAGCTGCCTAAACCACCTTCTGATTGGTTTAATAAAGAGCTGAATGGCCAATAACTAGGAAGGGGAGGATAGGTGGGAATTCTGGGGAGAAAGAGGAACTCAGGAAAGAATCAGAGAAACAGAGATTTGCTACAGAAACAGGGAAAGTCAGATGTACTGAACTAAGGAGAGATAACGAGCCACATAACAGAACATAGATTAATATAAATGGATTAATTTGAATTTTAAGAGGTACTTGGGAACAAGCCTAAGTTAAGGCCAAGCTTTCATAATTAATAAGAAGTCTCCATGTGTGGTGGTATTGTGTTCTCCGAAATATTGTGCATGCTAATAAACTTATCTGGGGTCAGAGAACAGAACAGCCCAATATTAAACATAAATGATAGGCAGTGGTAGCACATGCCTTTAATCCTAGCATTCCAGAGGCAGAGATCTACCTGGATCTCTGTGAGTTCAAGGATACAGCCAAGCATGGTGACTCACGCCTTTAATCCCAGAAAGTGAGCCTTTAATCCCAGGGAGTGATGGCAGAAAGCAGAAAGATATATAAGGCGTGAAGACCAGAAACTAGAAGCTTTTAGCCTGGTTAACTTTTAGGCTTTTGAGCAGCAGTTCAGCTGAGATTCATTCTGGATGAGGACTCAGAGGCTTCCAGTCTGAGGAAACAGGATCAGCTGAGGAACTGGCGATGTGAGGTAGCTGTGGCTTGTTCTGCTTCTCTGATCTTCCAGCATTCACCACAATAACTGGCCTTAGGTTTGATTTAATTAATAAGACCTTTTAAGATTCCTGCTACATCCATGTCACTATTTAGGAGCTGGTGGTACAAAGAAAGTCTGACTACAAATCCTGCTCTTCCAGAGAACCCTAGTTCAGTTCCCAGCACCTACATCAGAAGTTCACAAACACCCGTAACTCCAGCCCCAGGGGATCCAGTGTCCTCTTCTGGCATCCACCTGTATTCATGTGCACATATTCCACCCACTCCCTAGCACACAGATGCATAATTAAAAATAAAATAAATCTTTAGAAAAAAAAGAAATATCCAAAAAGAAGAAGAAGAAAAAAAAACTAATAATAAAGAGAAGGGATAAGTTGACAATCCTGGAAAGTGTCGTACCTCTAGGCCAGGGACCATTACAGAAAGAAAAGGGAAGCAACTACTGAGAAATGTTAAAAGCATATTTCTGTGTGTGTGTGTGTGTGGGGGGGGGGTTAAAAAGGGTTGTCTCAGCATATGTTGATTTTACACATAAATTGCAGCTTCTAACATTGTTCTATTTTTTAACTCCTAAGCCATTTAGATAGATTCTTGCTAGCATATTGGTGCAATTTCAGAAAGAACCAAATATAGAAGAGTGGGACAGGGAGTGTGTCTCATGCCCATTTCAACCCTATTTGTTTTAGGAAGAGGGAACAGGGCACAGAGATGAACCACTTTTCAAACCAATTCAGCTATTTCACAACCAAGTAGAACCCAGTGTCTGAATCTCGTTTCCCCAAATGGAGAGAACCTGCAAACACTCAGAGCTGTCTGCAGGGTCCTGAGGTTTGCTGACTACTGAAGGACAGATCGTTCCAATTAGGACCTCTGGAGAGGAAACCAAACAGCTGCGTGCAATTTTCTTTAGAACATCTTGGAACACTCCGAAACAAGGAATAAAATATATCCCCTTCCTGAAAAAGCTCTCTTCTGCCTTTATATTTCTGCACATATATTTCTCCCTTCCTTTTTTTAAAAAGCTATTTAAATCTGCTTTCCTTATTATTTAATCATCATCATTACTTCATACCTTCATGTCCTTATTTCTGTGGGAATTAAACTTCATGGAAACTTTATGGAATACCTAACATCAACTCTGTCTAGAAGATATGTCTTAAATTTTTGATATACGTGATAATTCTGGGAAAAATACTCACACTCTGCAGAAGACAAATAGTACAATTCTTCTTATTTTTTCTCTTTAACATTGTTCCTTTGGAGGCCAGACCTAGTGGTGTACGCCTGTGATTCCCAGTGTTTAGGAGTGGAGACCAACAGACGGTAAATTCAGAGTGCTACTCAACTACACAGACAGTTCAAGGACAGCCTGGGCTACATGAGACCCCGCCTCAAAAAAGAGAAAAAAAAGAGAAAAAGAAGTTCCTTTTCATCTCAAACTGTGTGTTCCTCTGCCCTGATTCTCATCAGCATGCTTAGCTACTTACCGAAGTGGTCTGTTAGTGCTTGCTTTTTCAGACAACTGTTTAATTGGACTCTCTCCCTTCCTTCCTTCCTTCCTTCTTTCCTTTCCTCCTCTTCCTTCTCCTCCTCCTCCTCCTCCTTCTTCTCCTCCTTCTCCTCCTCTTTTTTTCCTTTTTTTTTTTTTTTTTTTTTTTTAAACAGTATAGTGCGCCAGGCGGTGGTGGCACACACCTTTAATCCCAGCACTCAGGAGGCAGAGCCAAGCGGATCTCTGTGAGTTCAAGGCCAGTCTGGTCTACAGAGCGAGATCCAGGACAGCCACCAAAGCTACACAGGGAATTCCTGTCTCGAAAAAAAAAAAAAAAAAAAAAGTTAGTATAATACTTTGTAATTCAGGCTGGCCTAGAACTCACTGTGTCCCCCAGGTTGACTGTCAACTTTCTGCAATCCCCAGCTTTCCAAATGCTGTTAGTGAAGATGTGAGTCACCAACTAGACCCCCACCCACTTCTCTCTTCCTAAGGAGTGAACACAGGACTTGGTGCATACAATTAATTAATATTGAGCTATGTCCAGTCCTTTAATAGTAATTCTTCTTGGTTTGGAGTGTGTGTGTATGTGTGTGTGTGTGTGTGCACAGATGCTTTTGCCCCTACAAGTATGTGTGGATGGCAGACAGTGATGTCATATAATGTCTTCTACTACCATTCTCCACTTTATATTTTAGGACAGAAACATAGAGTTTACCATTTTGGCTAGATTGGTTGGACAGTGAGATCTTAGGATAAATTTGCCTTCACTCCTGGCTCTGGGGTACAGAAGTCTTGCACCACATCACTACCCCGTCCAGTTTGCACAGCAGACACTTTACTCACCGAGCCGTCTCCCTAGCTCTCTTTTTTAAATTTAAATTTATTTATTTATTGAAAATTTCATAGAAGTGCACTTAGATCACATTCCCCCTCCCTCTTCTGACATAGATGCTGCCACTCCCACCTCTTCCTCTCAACTGAATAGTCTCCTCCTCCTCCTCCTCCTCCTCCTCCTCCTCCTCTTCCTCCTCCTCCTCCTCTTTCTTTTCTTGTCCTCCTCCTCCTCCTATTTCTTTATATCCCACTTAGTCAAACTAGAGCTGCCTGTTTGCACAGGGGTGTGTAGGGCCATCCACTGGAGCATTGCCAACCCATGAGGGAGGAGCTACACCATGAAGAAAACTGACTCTGCCTCCCCCAGCAGCCATCAACTGCCAATAGCTATCAGCTAAGGGTGAGGCCTCCTGAGTGGGCCCTTTCCCCATCCATGCTGGAATGTTGACTGACTGGCTTGGTAGTCTACAGTCAGCCACAGCTGCTGCTCTTAGTTCATGAAGGCAATGGCCCTGTCATGTCCAGGAGGCACTATTTCATACAATCCTCCATGACTTCTGCCTCTTACAATCCACCCCACACTTTCTTTGATATTCTCTGAACCTTGTGAGGACAAGAAGATATAGTGCTTCATTTGGGTTCAAGCATCCCATAGTCACCAATTCTCTGCTTTTTGATATGTTATGAGTCTGTCTGTCAACTTCCACCTGATGCAATAGAAAGCTTCTCTGATGATGAATAAGAGCTCACTAATCTAAAGGTATAAAGATAAGTACTTAGAAGGCATTTTGATGCTATGCCCATTAGCAGAGTAACAGTGATACTTTCTTCCCTAGAGCATGTGGTCCACTTAACCGTGCGTTTTGAGGCAAGTTAATAGTACCAGGCTGCTGGGAGGTGGTGGTGCATGCCTTTAATCGCAGCTCTCAGGAGGCAGAGGCAGGTGGATCTCTGTGAGTTCGAGGCCAGCCTGGGCTACAGAGTTAGTTCCAGATAGGCTCCAAAGCTACACAGAGAAACCCTGTCTCGAAAAACCAAAAAAAAGAAAAAAAAAAGAAAATAGTATCAGGCATGAATTCCCTCCTGTGAAGTGGGTTTTAAATCCAATCATAAAGCTATTTGTTACCCCCATAACATTTATGCCACTAACTACTTTTGCACTAATGGGTATATTTTGCCAGGCTGGCCATGATTGTAGATTTTAGTGTTCATGATGGGGTTGGGGGGTGGGGGAGTAAAACCCTTAATGTATTTTCTTGCCAGCAGCCTACACAACACCTTCTAGCACTATGAAAACTAGCCAGTGGGAAGGGAGCTTCCAGGCCAGTACCAGCTTGATTTACCGTATCTGTGACCAAAGTTTGTGGTGTCCTCTACAATTGGTTTTCCTATCAAGTTCTGGTAGGCAATAAAGAGCAATGGTGTTCATTAGTATTATTTGGGGGTCTCTGGGAAACTCTTGACCAACAACTTGAAGGGAAGTATCCCACACCTGACAGTTTTTGCTTGATAATCTAGGGCTTCTGGGAGAAGCATTATCACCCTATGTAAGGTAACTCCGATCAAACAACTGGGAAATTTTGTAGTGGAAAGTGAGAAAATTTGGGTGGGGGATATTGGCTCCTCATAAAATTTAAAGAGTAAGTGTTTAGTTCAAATACAATCTTAGCATCCATAAGATAGTTATAACATTGAAATTAAAGTAAAAATATACATTAAAATTTACCACAAAAATAGCACTATTTGCCAACATAGGTGTCAGAGTGGATTTACTTTGGTAGTAAGGACTAAGTATAGAGTATGGAGTGGAGTCAGGCACTGTGGCTATTGCCTGAAATCCTAGCAATTGGCAGACAGATGGGCAAAGGGATGGCCACAAGTTTGAGCACAACCTGTTCTACAGAGCAAGTTCTGGGCCAGCTAGGGCTACATAGCAATACTTTGTCTCAAATTAAAAAAAAAAAAGTAATTTTAGCCCTTTCCATGTGTATAGATCTCTAGAAATCTTGCTACACCATAAGCAGACTCTTGCAAGTTCTTTTCCTTTTCTTCTCCTTCTGCTGGGCTCCCTCACATTGATCACTACTGACCTTTTATAAGGTAGATGAGAAAGAGTGAAATAGCTCAGCTGTATTCAGATTCCTAGTGCCTGTGTAAAAAGAAGATGGCAGGGGTAGGGGAGTGTGGAGGAGGCCTTGCCTTAGTTGGTAAAGTGCCTGCCTCACAAGCATGAGGACCTGAGTTTGGATCACTAGCACCATACAAAAACTGGAAATAGAATGCATCTCTGACTCCAGTACTGAGGGAGACAGAGACAGACAGATCCCTGGAGCTCATGATAGTCATGGAGCCTCTGAAAATTAGGTGGGAAGCAATTAAGGACATCTAATACCATCCTCTGGCCTGTAAGTGTATGCACATGGAAAACACACACACACACACACACACACACACACACACACACACACACACATACACATACACACACACCATAAAAGTCATTAAATTTTTTCAAAGAGCTGGCAAGATGTCTCAGTTGGTAAAAGAACTTGCTACCAGGCCTGGTGACATGCGTCAATCTCTAAGATCCTCATGGTAGAAGGAAAGAATCAAGTAGTTTGAGATGTCCTTTGACCTCCACATGTGTGCCCATATGCACTCCACACATACACTTGCAAACAAAACAAAAAACTTGTTTCAAAAGTGGCAAATTAAAAATAGAAATTAGAAATATCAAGCAAGTAGATTTCAGTTCAAGTAAGGTAGTTCATAAAAACAAAATCACAAGAATCAAGTGGAAGCATTGTCTTGGGGGATGATGTTTCGAGTGTCTGCTAGTATGTTTTGCTGTTTTACAAAACAAGAAACCCACACACCTACAAATCAGAAGGTGGGCAATGTTAGGAAGTATGCTGTAGTAAAGCCATGGATTATAGCATCAGGTTATGGCTGCTCCCATTTCTCAGCTGTCTTGATCTCATGAGGCTTATTCACATTCAGAATTCACATATACCACATGTGAGCACACACCTATAATCCCAGAACTTGGGAAACTGAGGCCAGGAAGATAAAGGAGTTAGAGGCTAGCCTGAGTTGCATAGTGAGGCCCTATCTCACCCCCCTCGCCCAAACCTGAAAAGATTCACAACCTATAATTCCCATGAAATGAACTGTTTTCTTAATACTAATGTAAGGAATGGGATATTTAAAGTGCATCACTAAATATAAAAAGGCCTAAGGAAACAGAAGAATGCTATTGTGCTGATATATATGAATGCTAACTAGCTATTTAATTATAATATGAGTAAAGTAATAACACAGATTATACCCAGGAGGTTATCAGCTTAGTAGTGTCAAAAATGTGTGAAGAGCACTTGTCAGCAAGCCTAACCACCTGAGTTCAATCCCTGGGACCCATGGTGGAAACAGAACCAATTTGTGAAGGTTGTCTTCTGACAGCCACATATATGACAGCATGTGCATAGATAGCTGCAATCACACATGTATTATACAAATGTGCACATAATAATAAGTAAGATAAAAACTTTAAAAACATTTTGGCTGGGCAGCGGTGGTGCACATATTTAATCCCAGCACTCGGGAGACAGAGGCAGGCAGATTTCTGAGTTTGAGGCCAGCCTGGTCTACAGAATGAGGACAACCTCTGTCCTTGAAAAACCAACCAACCAAACAAAACCCATTTTATTTTATTCTCCCTGTATGTGTACGTATGCATATATGTGTATGTATGCATACTTCTGAAGCAGGCATGTGTATGTCATGGCATGGGTGTGTGGTGGTCAGAGGACAACCTTTGAGAGTTAGTTTTTTCCTTTGACCACGTGGATTATGAGTATTGGACACAGGTCGTTAAGCTTTGTAGTAAGTACCTTCATCCACTGAACCATCCTATCAGCTCTAATCTAAAATTACATTTTTAGAGTGTGAAAGGGGAGAAACTCAACACAATGACATTAAGGGTTGGTTGGAAATATATCCGCAATCTTCATGGATGGGGCTTGGGTGATGGTTGGTATAGTCTTGATTATCTGTGAGACAACCACAGGGATGGGTTTCCTGGCTATTCTGTTACCCACATTTACTAGATGAAGCTTACTCTACAGCATGGTCCAAACTTCCATCAGTCAATTCTCTATGGCTTAGGAAATAACCTTCACAAACACTGCTCAGCAGGTGTAACTGGACACACCTAAGTCTTAGTTTCTGATCTCAACGTGTTCTTGTCCCTCAAGAATTTTTGGCACTCTCCTGGTCTCTGTTATGGCTAACACTATTAAGCAAGCTGCATGTGCCTACAGAAATAGGCCAAGATGCTATGTGAGTCAGAAGACTGTCAAGAAAATGCTGCGTTGGGATCCCTGATGTCCTTTGTACCTGCTCATCCCCATCCTTCTCCAATGAAAAGCAACCAAGAACAGACTTACATGCCTCTTAGAGACTTATCACTTCAACTGGTCCTATCCATGTTGTTGTTTTTTTTTTTTTATGTAATCCCCATTTTTTGTTTGTTTGTTTGTTTGTTTTGTTTTATTTGTTTTAAGAGACAAGGTTTTACTCTGTGGACACAGGCTGGCCTGAAACTCACAGTGTGGCCCAACCTGGCCTCAAACTTGCAGTGATTCTTTCACCTCAGTCTCCCCTGTACTTATCTTACAAGAGCCACCATGCCCAGTCTAGTTCAGTCTGGATCTATCAGATTTTCAGGACTGCCTTTTCTGTGGTTTATGGCATTTGACTTCCATATTAGTAGGAGGCACTATTATTTTCTGGTATCTTCCATGTTACTACAAAGGGGACTTATGCTTATTATTTCTAACTCTTCCATCAGATCTTCAAAGCCCAAATTCAGACTGTTAATGTGGTGGTATTATGTTCCCCAAAATATTGTGCACCCTAATAAGCTTATCTGGGATCAGAGAAGAGAACAGCCATAATATTAAACATAGAGGATAGGCAGTGGTAACACACGCCTTTAATCCTAGCATTCCAGAGGCAGAAATCCCTCTGGATCTCTGTGAGTTCAAGGTCACATTGGAAACAGCCAGGCATGGTGACTCACGACTTTAACCCCAGAAAGTGAGCCTTTAATCCCAGGGAGTGATGGCAGAAAGCAGAAAGATATATAAGGCATGAGGACCAGAAACTAGAAGCATTTGGCTGGTTAAGCTTTTAGGTTTTGAGCAGCACAGTTCAGCTGAGATCCATTCGGATGAGGACTCAGAGGCTTCCAGTCTGAGGAAACAGGATCAGCTGAGGAACTGGCGAGGTGAGGAAGCTGTGACTTGTTCTGCTTCTCTGATCTTCCAGCATTCACCCCAATACCTGGCTTCAGGTTTGATTTTATTAATAAGACCATTTAAGATTCCTGCTACACTGTTTGCATGACTTTGTCATAGGTTAGGAAATCACTCAGGTTGGTTAAAGCTAGGATCTTTGTTGTTTTATTTTCCCTGTGTCGATGATATGATTCCACCAGCTCCAGAAAGCCCAGTGATTCAGTGTTCACTCAGGAGAGCACTTGCTCGGAAACCACAGATGATAGAAATTATAAATGTTTAGAAATGGCTTCAGACTGTGGCTGCCTATCTTCCCACCCCCTTCCATCTTTCTCAGCCTGCCAGGCTCAGCTCCGTGGAAACTAAGAAGAGGAGAGGGGGACATATTCAAAGTGAGATGAATGACAAGGACATTGGTGCTTTGCTATCTTTTTGTTTTTCTTCTTGAGACAGGGTCTTACTATGCATCTTTTATGAGCCTGGAACTCCATATGTAGGACAGGCTGTCCTGAACTCACAGACATCAGCCTGCCTCTGCCTTCAGAGTACTTGAATTAAAAGTGTGTACCACCATGCCCGGCTCGGCTTTTCGATCTTTTATATGCAGATTTATTTTGTATTCCTTTTATATGCTAGAATCGGCCTCAATTCTGGATTCTGGTAAGCAGTTCCAAGTCCATCTACATTTTCAATTTGATTTATGTAAATTAAATTGCCTTTTATTTATGTTGCAGTGGAAAAAAAAATCCAAGAGAATTTTAACTGGATCTGTTTCTGTGATTTTATTTTTTTTTCTTATTCCAAAAGGAAAGCTGAGATTTTGGCAGTTAGTAGCTGACGGGCTGGAAACAGAATTTGTTTTAAGACTCTGTGAAAATCCAAACCCTCTCAGGAAACTACGCTTGGCTGTTTGGAGTGAAAGAGAGAGGAGCTGGTGTCTTCAAGAAGGGACATAAAAACAGGATCCGAAGCAAGGATGTTTTTGAGGCCAGGAAAGGAACAATTGGTTACTATGGGTAACTGGGACTGTGGCCCACTCCTTTTGTGCCTCCTAGAATGACTATGAGGTGCACAGAATTTTTTATGCTGGTGGATTTGGATTGCATGCTGTCTGTGTGTGGGTGGGAGGTGGTGGTGGTGGTAGTATTTGGTCACTGTAGTGCAGGACCATAGAATCACTAAACTTGGGCACTGATGCAAAGTGGTCAGTGTGCATGTGAACACAGGTTACAGACTGATGCCTATGCTCTGTGTAAGAGTCACAGACTGATTATGGATGGGAAGGACAGGCAGATCTGTGTAAATCACTGAACTTCTTGTTGTCCTAATGGGATGGCTTTCTAACATAAGGCTAATTTGAAGTTTACAAAAAGAAGGCAAGCCTTTGTGTGATGGTGGTTCATGCCTATAAATCTGAGTACCTGAGCAGTAGAACCAGGGAACAGAAGGATCAGGACTTCATGGTCATACCAAGATGCATAGTGAATTTGAGGATAGCCTGGGCTGCATGAGGCCTGGAAGAGGAAGAAGAGGAAGGAAAGAAAGAAAGAAGGGAAGGAGGAAGCAAAGAAGAGAGAGAGGAAGTGGGGAGGGAGGGAAGAAGGAAGGAAGAAAGAGAAAGAAAAGGAGAAGAGGAGAAAATAATGTAGCTGGGCTTGATGGTTCAAGTCTGTAATCCTTGATACTTTAGAAGTTGGGACAGGATAATCCAAGTTCAAGGCCTATCCTACCAAAAGCAAACCACAGATTCAGTGCAGTCCCAATAAAAAAATCCACTGCCATTCTTCACAGAAATAGAGTAAAAACGAAAACAAACAAGTCAAAACAACCTTAAAATTTATATGGAAGCACAAAAATTTCCAGATAGCCAAAGCAACCCTTAATGTGCTACAGGTTTGGGGGTGGGGAGGTGGAGACGTTGTTAATTTACCATGCTTGACTTCAAGTTACACTTCAGAGACAAGTTTCAACAAATGGTCCTGGGAAAACTGAATGTCTACAAGTAGAAGGATGCAACTAGAGCTTTACCTGTCATCCTGCACAAAACTCAACTGCAAATGAATCAAAGACCTAAACGTAAAATCTGAAATTGCTGGGATAAAAGGTAGAATGCACTCTACAAGGTGTTGGCAAAGGTCAGAACATTCTAAATGGGATTCCAGTTGCTCCAGATATAGGACTAACAATTCACAGATGGGACCTCATCAAATTAAAAATCTCTGCACAACAAAGGAAACTATGTATTGAATAAAGGGATAGCCTACGGAATGAGGAAAGAAATCTTTACCGCCTGTGTATATGACAGAGGATTAATATCAAGATTATACATAGTACTCAAGAAACCTCAAGAAAACCAATAACTCAATTAAAAAACTGAGCTACAGAAGTGCACTGAGAAATACAAATGGCTAATAACTGTCTTTAAAAGCACTCAACACCCTTAGCTATGGGGAAATGCAAATTAGGACAACTTTGAGATTCCATCTCAACTCAGTAAGCATGACTATCATCAAGAAAGCAAATAACAAATGCTGGTGAGGATATGGGAAAAGGGAAACCCTTTTTCACTGTTGGTGTGGTTGCAGACTGGTGTAGCCACTGTGGAAGTCAGTGTGGAGGTTTCTCAAAAAACTAAAAATAGAACTACCACATGACTCAACTATATTATTTTTAGGCCTATAAAAGGACTCCACATCCTACTACAAAGACACTTGCACGTTGCAGCTCTATTCACAATAGCTGAGGAATGGAATCATCCTAGATGTCCATTGAATAATGACTATATAATGAAGATGTGGTACATATAACCAATAGGATTCTCATAAATGAAGAAAAAGGAAAATTTCCCATTTTCAGAAGAGAGCTGGAAAATATTATACAGAGTCAGGTAACCATGGCCTGGGAAGACAAATGCCATTATAGAAACCTACTATTTTTTAAGCTAAATATAAGATGTAATTATTATTTTAACATATGAATAAAGTTACCCTACATTACTGAATAATGCTGCCCCAAGAATCCATAGGTCTTAATTTAAAGTCCCAGTGCCAGCTGGGAGGTGGTGGTGAATACCTTGAGTCCCAGTTGGGAGGCAGAGGCAGGCAGATCTCTGTGAGTTTGAGACCAGCCCCGTGTACACAGAGAGTTATAGGACAGCCAGGGCTACACAGAGAAATCCCATCTGGAAAGACAAAAACAAAAACAAAAACTCCTAGTACCGGGTGTGGGATATCTCCCTATGAGATATTGGATAGGGATCTCCTAGAGGATTACAAAACAAGGGGGGCTATTGTCGTTGCTCTTAGCCACACCTACTAGAATTAGATAGTAGGACCCTGTTATTGAAGACACCACATAGTTGGGACACAGTACACATGTAAATCAAGCTGGAACTGAGCTGGAAGCTTCCTCTCCACATCAGCACTCACTGTACCAGCAGGTGACATGCAGACAGCTGGGGGACAAAAAGGCATCATTAGTCTTACTCAGTTGTGAAGGCCACAGACTGCAATACCCACCTGCCCGCCAGACAAGATGTTCCTACTGGTGTAATTGGGGCATGAAGGAATCCCCATTTTGCTGTAAATTTGGGGGAAATCCTGTGACTGCAAAGCTCATAGGCCCTTGAGAGGGACCTTAATGTTGATGCTATGCTGAACGGACACATAGCCACAGTGCCTTCTCAATGTTTTATGCTCTTAGACTAATGCTGCTCTCAGCCTTGCTGCTCTCAGAGTGGTTTTGGTTAATATAGAGACTGATAATTGGACAAAGTGCTGAGACTAAGTGACTGTGAGTGTTTGGCCTTAAATGGGACATCTCCCTCTCCAAGGCCTAGGAACATCACCAAAAAGGGAACAGAAAGACTAAGAGCTGAAGGATCGAGAGAGTCCTATGAAACAGTCCTCTCGATACAACATGACTGATGGAACCATGAACACACAACAGCTGTGGCCACATGCACAAGACCTGCACACACACACACACACACACACACACACACACACACAAAGATATGAAAGTAGGAGGGGGCTACTTGGGAAGAAAACAGGCTAACCAGAGTGAGAGAAGGACAAGAGTGTAGTGGGGATGAATATGTTCCCACATTGCGTGTATGTGTGAAACTGTCAAAAATATTACATTGAAAATTTTAAAAGAAAGAAAGTTGAAGGCGTCCCTGGGCTACAGAGTGAGTTTAGGCTAGTCTGGGCAACTAAGTGGGACCATATCTCAAAATAAAAACATTAAAAAAATAAGAAATAAAAATAAAAGGGCTAGGGATGTTTCTCAGTGTTAGAGTGAGTACTTGCCTAGCACATAGAAGGAAAGAAAATAATTGTAGGCCGCTGTGTGTGTGTGTGTGTGTGTGTGTGTGTGTGTGTACCTTAAGGCCATTCTTGGTACCTTTCTTTCCTTCTTGCTCTGAGCCCTAGGAGGCTAACCACTTAGGCAGGCAGCCTCTGTAGATGGCCTCTGCCATGTGGTTGGGTCCAGCCGCTGGTCAGTGTTACTGAGAAACAAAAGGAAGGGACCAAAATGAGTGGGGATATTTACTATCCCAGGATCCCTCTCTAAGGGTAGATGGGGTCCTGGGTCATTTCCCTGAAGGCAGCAGATCTTGTCTGGTGGCTGTCCTTATAGTCATTTCCCTTAAGCTGGGATGTAGTAACTAAGTCTTTTTCTGAAACCTGTTTTGTTTTGTTTTTTTGAGACAAGGTTTCTCTGTGTAACAGCCCTGCCTGGCTGTCCTGGAACTCATTCGGTAGACCACGCTGGCTTCGAACTCACAGAAATCTGCTTGCCTCTGCCTCCCAAATGCTATGGTTAAAGGTGTGCTCTAACACTGCCTGGTGAAACCTGGGATCTTTAGTGGCTACTCTGCTATTGTCAGCCTTGGGGATTCAGCATCATTCCTAATTCTAGATTTGTCTCTTTAATGAATTATGTATAAATAATTACCTTCTATCATGTTACCTTGTTTTTCTCTCCCTCTCTTCCTCCCGCTCTCCTTTCCTCCCTCCTTTTTCCTCTTTCCCTTCTTTCCCACCTGTCTGACTGCCTGTGCCCTGACACTATATGATTCTTTTCCACCCTAGAATATGGATGTAATATTATTTATACCTTTTTTATTCTCCCCAAGATTACAAAAACTACAAAAATACCATTGTGGTTCATATCAGAGTCATGAGTAGTTAGAGATTTTAGTAAATCAACATGAACATTTAATACAGTCTCACATTCTGGCAACACCTTGGTCCCAGAAATATAGGTAAACCGGGTGACTGACCAGTTTCACTGGGACTCAGGTGCTCACAAGGCCCTACCTGGGAGCTTGAGGATAGAGGATTGCAAGCCCAAGGCCAACCTGGGGTACAGATGCAGGTCAGTTGGGATAACTTATTGAGACTTTGCCTCAAAAGGGAAAGTAGTGGGGGGGGAAAGTCTTGCTTATGGTGCACTAGACCCTAGATGAAACCCTTCATACTAGAAGAGGGAGGAAGAAGAGGAGGAAGGGGAGAAAAAAATACAGGTAAGCACAAGGTTACTGTATTCTGCAATGGCTTGGAGAACATTCTCATATAAGACTGTCATTTATGAAAGAATGATTTAAAAGAAACAACCAAAAATGAAAGACAAAACTCCAGAATGAATTGAAATTTACATTGCTGCCTGAAGATGGAGGAGCAGTATTGTCAGAATCTTGAGTATCAGTAGTGGTAGCTTTCCTAAAGCTGGACTGACCACCTGACACCCTTTAACACACTGGGACACATGACAAAGCTAAGCAAAAGCCATTTGGAGTATTGTGAACGTGACTACCTGCCAGAAACTGAGAATGTTTTTACAGACTGGAATTCCTACCCTGAGGGAAGAAACATTCCTATCTTGGGATAGTGAGATAGCAGGATGCTGAGAAGAATGTGGCCCAAGGAATGAGTGAGGAGGTCAGGCCAGGTGGACACTGTAGTCTTGGACAATGTGTTCCCCTAGCTACTTGAAGTTATTTGAAAGCTGGTTTTCAGGACTTAAAAAAAATCAGAGAATCTTTCAGGTAAGCCTCGCAAGTATCCCGAG
>CABHPP010119033.1:0-15181 GCA_902168425.1 Peromyscus attwateri | reverse complement strand
CACAGGTAGGGTGGGACAGTAGCAAAGCTGATTAACCTTCTCCCTGAAAGCCTTATCTTAAGGAGCCCTATCCCTTTCCAGTTCAAATTTCTCCCAGTTAGAAAAACTGGTGGGTGGTCTGGAGAAGTGGCTTAGGGGATAAAATCTTCTGTTGCCAACCCAGATAACCCGAGTTTGGTCCCTACGACCCACATGATGGAAAGAGACGGTCAAGTTTTGCAAGTTGTCCTCTGACCTCCACAAGGACACTGTGGCATTCCCAACAAATAAATTAATTAATGGACAGTGGAACATTTTAAAAAGGGAAAAGAGAAGCCCTTCCACAGCAAACTCTAGCATCCAGACAGACAGGTCTTGTTCTGTGGATTGTCAGAGGCCTGTGGGAGATACACAGGAAGTTAATGTGGCAGAGGAATTGCTGAATGCTCTATTTCAAGGGTGGAATAACCATTTCCTCTAGATGCTAAACTGGTGGTAGCTCCCTTTCTTACCAGAGAAGCAGCTTCAGGGAGTTGTAATTTCTGGCACCCTCCCTTAGTGTAGACTTTACCTTGTCATAAGTATCGTGATCCAAGGCACCTGCAGAGAGCCTGGAACTTGAAAGGGATTGAAAACAACTGGTTCTCGGACCAGCTTCATGATGATTAAGAATGGAGGTGTAAAGCTGTGTTTCCTGGGCTTTTAATATTACAGATTGTGAAACGTTATGAAAGGTTCTGTTTCTTCAATGCACAGTGGAGACAGTAACCGTTCCTCTGTATAAGGACACTGTGCTGATCAAGTGAGACAATACATGTAAGGCCTTAGAATAGTACCTGCCACAGGCAAATGCTCAGAGTCTGCCTTTTCTTATCATTGGTAGGGAATGCACTTGCACAGCAGCCTTGGAGAACACGGGTGTGTATGATCACCCTTCTTTTGCCATACGTTGGAGGATGATTGGTGTTCCATGACTAATCACACAGTGATTTCTTATGATGCATAAGCTAGGATGTGTTTAGGCTTTTCAAGGTGAAAGGGCATCAGTGAAGCCGCACATCTTAGGTGGAGGCATTTTGGCATCTCATTGCTTAACTCACGAAGTGAGTCAAGCACAACTCATCTGTCTTATGATTAACTCTAAGTGCCTACCAATTCCGAAAGGACCAGCACTGGGGGCTCGGCTCAAACAACTGTAGAAAGGAGCTGGCTTCTGCTGGGTAGTCTCTTTCGAGTAGGGCACTTGCAGGGCCTAGGACAATTGTTTAGAAAATATTAAATAAACCTGAAATTGGAAAGGGGAAAGTAGTCTGGGAATGCATGAAAAGAGCTAAGAGAGGGGTGCCACCCTCTCTCTCTCCCCTTCCATTCAAATGGGTAGATGTGAGCAGAAAGCCCAGAGGCCAGGGCAAAGAAGATAATGCTTCTGCCAATCAAGAGGTTTGGCTGAAAACTGGGCTTCGAGGAGCAACTTCCTGTTTCTCATTAAGCTTTAGTATCCCTGCTTAAGCCTCTCCCAGCTGCTCCATCCCTATTTGGCCTGGGTAGCCATATGGATGGTGGATTCTAGGACTTTTTAGGAAGAAAGATTTCCGAGAATGTCTCAGTTCCTGCAGGAAACAGGCAAGAAATGTCCTCTCTTGTCAGCTAACACAGATTTGAGTTAATGCAGAGACAAAATTTCCACTGCCCCGGAGACCTTGATTCTTAGACACTTCCTGTCTTTGACACACCTCAGGATATAAACTGTTTGTTTAGTTGTTTGTTTTGTTTACTTTCGAGAAAGGGTCTCGCTCCCTAGCTTAGGCCCTCCTAGAACCTACTTTGTATCCCAGGCTGGCTTTGAACTCCCTTTATAGCGCGGGCTGTCCCGGAGCTTGAGGTGATCATCCTGCCTTACTCTTCTAATAGGATCACAGAAGTGTGACAGCATGCCAGGCTTTGCTCTCATTTTATTTACAGTGAATAAGCTAAATAAAATTCTGCATAATTTATAAAAATTCCAGTTTGTAAAGAGGCCCGTCTTCATATTAGGATTGCTCAAAACTTTCTTTTGAGCTCACCAAGTTCTATGCTAGGTGGAGATGTTTTGCAACCAAAAATGTAGCTTCTAGCCTGTCTGAAGCCTACACTCCAGAACTAA
Source organism: Peromyscus attwateri (assembly GCA_902168425.1). Classification (NCBI taxonomy): domain Eukaryota; kingdom Metazoa; phylum Chordata; class Mammalia; order Rodentia; family Cricetidae; genus Peromyscus; species Peromyscus attwateri. Next base: position 13,059 of record CABHPP010119033.1, on the reverse strand, counting down.
TCCTAACTAATTTGCACACCCAGCCTGCTGATTGAAAGAAGATTGGAGGCCATGAGTCATCACTGGAACTCTGAATTGTCTCTCTCACGTTAACGTGTGCAATGAGAAACAGCTTGAGGAGCGTGTTCTGCTTAAGGCCGTGATATTACTTCCTGCCTTTCAGGCTCCGGAGTCTGGGAAATTTTCTCCTTTACAACTTCTTTATTTTTCTCTCTCAGGGAAAAGAAAGAAAAAGCTGGGTGTGATGGCTGCACACTTATAATTCCTTTCAAGCCTCCCCTATCATTCCACTCACTAGAGATAACCACCATTGAAAGTTTGTTTCACCTAATTAAGTGCAGTAATGAGGTAAAGGGAAAAAAAATGAGTCAGTGAGTCATGCTGATAGAAAACAAACAAATGGAGAGAAACAAGGGCTCTTGCTTAGGCACAGAATTCTGAGAGGTGATTGTGAATATAAAATGGTCAGCTGCAGGTTCAAGCCCACACTTTCCCAGTAGAGTGACAAGAATTGGCTTGGGAGAGAACTCCAGGGGCTAGTCTATCAACTAGTGCAAAACTTCTATGCAGTAATAAGGACATCTCAGGAGAGGCCTGAATGAGGAGCAATGTATAAAAAAGAAGGGTAGAAGTGTTCATTAGAAGTGCCAATAATATTTTAAAAACGAAATGTGGTCAGATGAAGGGAGCTAAAGAGACATGGCCATAAGGTGCAGTACAGCTTTGGAGCTATGTGACAGAAGAGGGAAAACATGCTACAGAAGGCCCAGTGTTGAGGCATAAGCTTGTAATTGTAGTACTCAGGAGGCTGAGGCAGGAGAATAACAACTGGAAGAGCTGGCTAGGCTGTATAGCTTGTTCCGGGTCAGCCCAGGCCAGGTTAGACATTATTGGAAAAGACACCCACACTGTGGTCAGAGGACCTGAAGAAATCAAGCTGGAAATGGCCTGCAAGCCTCCTGTCTCTGGCTAGCTTCCACAGTGGTGGAAAGAGCTCTGCATCTGAGGGAGAAAAAGTCATCAAGTCTGAGACCTGGAAGTGTAAGATGAAGTAAAGTCTTTCCTCTCCTTTGCTCATGGTCTTTATTACAGTAACAGAATAGTGACTAATACATGTCCTGAACTAAGGCAATGGTAGAGCTTTGCTTCCTATAACACCACAAAAGGTGCAGCTGAAGAGAGTTCTCAAGACCTGCTATAGGCAGTAAAGAATTTTATGCAATGTATGTGAACTTTGTGACAAAAAAAGATACAAATTACTGTTATTTATGGCCATGCATGCCATAACTGAGCAGAATCAAATGAAACATAAAACATGTTTAAGATGTTTTACAATCATTAATTAATTTAGTGTATGTGTGTATCTGTGTACATGTACATGAATGTGTGCCATGAAATTTTGAAACACTTACAAAAGATAGGTCTCAGAAAGCCCAAGCAGGTTATTACAGATGCTGGCCTATTGTTCCAGTTCAGTTGGTCTGTGTCATGATTCATCTTCCTGGTTGGCTTGACGGGGTTTCTAATCACCCAGGAGACACACCTCTGAGTTTCTGAGGGCACTTCCAGAGAGGTTTAATGGGAGAGGGAAGACCCACCCTGAATGTGGGTAGCAACATCTCATGGGTCAGGGGCCCTGAACTGAATTATAAAAGAGAAAAGGGAGAGTGTTGCTCGTTCTCTGTTTCCTGATCTGCCTAGATGTGAGCAAGCAGCTTCACACTCCTGATGCCATGAATACCACCACGTCTTTCCTCCCACGGCAGGCTGTGTTCTCCTAAACTATGGGCCCAAATAAACCTCTCCTCCATTAGTTGCTCCTCTTAGGTATTTTGTTATAGCATGAGAAAAAAGTTTGTTCAGGAAGAATCACAAGCCAGTGCAGGAAAGCAGTAAACAAGTGGGTGGCCAACAAGGAAATGATCATCAAAAGAACAGCACCTGAGCATTGGTAACATGTGTCTGCAGTCTTAGCACTTGGGTGTCTAAGGAAGGGGTGTCATGAGTTCCAGGACAGCCTGGCTACAAAACAACAGCAACAAAACCCACAAAACAAACAACAGAAATCAAGGCTGTATTTTGGGATTTGAAAGCTAAGGTAAGTCTGAAGCTAAGACAGAATAATGAAGTATGTAACATTTGGGTGACACTTTTATAGATACCACGTTGACTAGAGGGGTAGTAAGAATCCCTGGGCAGGTGTCTACTCATGGAGATAGAATAGAAATGAATGAAAAAATGCTATCAAAAATAGCCATTTTATTTCACTGAGAATATAATCTAAACCAGACAATACTGTAGGCTGGAGACCTTGTCTTGACCAGTTATGCTATTCAAGTTTAATGTCAGATCTCCCCCATTTATACACCAGGATAGACTAACCAAAAGACTAAAGACCATTGGAACAATTAAGGAAAACAGATTAAATTAACCAAAATAAATCCCCCTTCGCCACTCACTTTTTCTTAAGATCCACCAAGGCCAAGATCCAACAAGGCCCCGAGGAAGTTAGATATAAAAATAGTAAACTTGTTGGGTTTGGTGGCTCAGGTCAGTAATCTCAGCTCTTTAGAAAGCTGAAGTAGGAGAATCGTGAGTTCAAGGACTGCCTGAGCTACAGAGTGAGTTCAAGGCAGCCTGCTTTGAAACAAATTTAAACAATAAGAAGATAAAATAAAACTCAAGGACTGGAGACATGCTTAGTGCACATGTCTCAACTGCACAGGTGGTGGGTTGAATCCCCAGCACCCAAAAAAGAAATGAGGTAGGTGTTACTTAGAGTGAGGTATGGTCAGGACTAGGCTCAGAATGTTGGCCAGTGAGGAAGTCATTCTACAGTGAGAATCCCCAGGGTCAAAGTTACAGCAAGCACACTTGAGATGAAGATGATGGGGTAAGAAGGCTTACATTTGCAGAAAGCCAATCAGTCAGTTTCAGAGCAGGTGTTGAATTTAAGTGTTTATCTGTGCAATTATAGTCTTATAATTCAGTTTTCCTGTTTGTAAAATGGGGTCATGATGACTGCGTAGGTTTTTTTTTTTTTTTTAATTTTTATTTTTTGGTTTTTTGAGACAGGGTTTCTCTGTGTAGTTTTGGTGCGTATCCTGGATCTTGCTCTGTAGACCAGGCTGGCCTCAAACTCACAGAGATCCGCCTGGCTCTGCCTGCTGAGTGCTGGGATTAAAGGCGTGCACCACCGCCACCCGGAGACTGTGTAGTTCTTATGATGAAGATATCTGCTCACTCTGATGAGAATGAAATGAACTAACTTCTTTGTGCTTCTCAGGACTGTGATGGTGGTGGCTAATGCTATCGAACACCTTTTACATTCTGGACATTTTGATATGTGTTAACTGATACTATGTGTGACATTATCTTTTTTCTATTTAAAAATGTTCACGGGTATTCTGCCTGCATGTGTGTCTGTGTGCCATGAGTGTGTGCTCAGTGTCTACACAGGCAAGAAGAGAACATTTTTGGGACGAGTTACGTAGAGTTGTGAACCCGGGTCCTCTGGAAGAGCAACCAGTGCTCTTAAGTGCTGAGCCATCCTCCAGCTCCCATAGCATCACTTTCAATGGCATTATGAAAACCAGAGTGCAGCTAGACAGCCTCAGAGAGCTTTGGAAGTCTTTGGGTTCTATTCTTAGTAAATGGTGGATCTCAGTCAACTCTGAACAGTCTGACAACACCCTGTAATGGTGTCATTGTGCTGCACTCCTTCACTTTAATGTGCTTTCCTGAGTTAGCACTTAAAACACACACACACACACACACACACACACACACACACACACACACACAAATTGAAGGTTTGTGGCAAGTCTGGTTGTATTATTTTCCCAGGGGCATGTGCTCACTATGTGTCCGTGTCACACTTGGGTAATTCTGGTACCACTTTAAACTTGTCCATTATTGTTAGATCTCTTTCTCTCCATGTTATTTTATGCATATGGGTGTTTTGCTTACGTGTGTCTGTGCACCATGTACATACAGTGCCCAAGGAAGCCAGAAGAGGGTATCAGATACCCTGTGACTGGAGTTATTATATAGGGCTGTAAGTCTCCACAAGGGTGCTGGGAATTGAACCTGGGTCCTCTGGAAGAGCAGACAGTGCTCTTAACTGCTGAGTCATCCCTCCAGCCATTAGTAAGAGGCTTTAAAACAATCTTCTGTGATTCTCCAATATACTTATCCTTTGGCCCTATCAACAATCCACATTAAATAAACAAACAAACAGAAAACAGTTCATGCTAAAATGAGCAGGTAAGGTATAGATACTATAAATATGAATTCAGAGTTTTCTAATTTTTAACCTAACTTTAAATACTGTGAGAAACTATCAAAATCTGTAGCTTACTTGATACTTTTGTAAGTTTTGTGGTATTACCACTGTGGTAACAGGGCTGTGCATAAATATACCAAATAACTTATAATTCCATCCTGATTATCTGGGAAATAAGCTTATGTATGTATGTATGTATGTATGTATGTATGTATGTATCTATCTATCTATCTATCCACCTATTTATTTTTCCTTAGCAGGGAAGGCACCCAGAGTGCCTTACATGGTAGGCAAATGATCTACCACTGAGTTACATCCTGAGATCAAATCTTTAATTCAACTAATGAATTTATGTTTATGTGTTCATGTTTGTACAAGTGTACATGCATTTGTGTATGCATGTGTGTAGAGGCCAGAGGTCTTTTCTACATGACTTCATCAATTGCTCTCTATCTTAATTTTTAGATAGGGTTTCTCACTGGACCTGGAATTCACTGCTTCAGCTCTACTAGCTGGCCCACAAGCTCTAGGGATCGATCCTTCTGTCTCTTCCTTACCAGTACTGAGATTACAGGTGTTCAGTAGCATATTTGGCTTTTTTATGTGGGTGCTGGAGGTCAAACTCATGTCTTCAAGTTTGCATAAAAAGCATGTTACCACTGACTAAGCCATCTCTCCAGCCTCCTAAATAATTTTCTTTATCCCCCCACCCCACCCCGCCGCTTTTTATCTAGCTCGACATTCTCCTAGGGTGTTTGTGTCTCAGAATATCCTTCGTTGATTATCACTAGTCTTGTTCATGCTTAATTATACAGCAGCTGGAGTCAGGCCAGATGAAATTTTCTTTCTTAGAAATTGTGGGTAAGTAATAAAAGACATGGGTCTGTCCCTTCTAGTTGCTAGAATTAAAGATGTGTGTGAGACAGAAAAGAGTCAGTTCCAGAAAGAAACAATACTTTGCACATGCCAAGAAAGGCATGGAGATGAGAACACAGAGGAACAAAATATGGGTTGAGAATCCCTTATTCCAAATGCTTGAGATTAGAGTATTTCAGGTTTTTAATTTTTTAATGGAATATTTACATGTACTTAACAAGAAGCTCAGTGGGGAAGAGATCCAGGTCTAAACATGAAATTCATTTCTGTTTCATACACACATTACACTCGTTGCCTGGAGGTAATTATATAGTATATTTTTATTACATCTATGTTTTGAGTATGACTCATCATATGAGGTCAGGTGTGGAATATTCCACTCATGGTGTCACGTTCGTATTCAAAAAGTTTTGACTTTGGAGCATTTCACAGTTCAGGTTTTTTGTTGTTGTTGTTGTTGGTGGTGGTGGTGGTGGTGGTTGGGGGGTAAGTTTTCACTCTGCAGCCCAGGATAACAGGGAACTCACTGAGATTCTCCTGTTTCATCCTTCAGAGTGCTGGGACCAGAAGCATGGGCCATCACTTCCAGTTATCAGTAACATTGTTGGGTTATGGATGCTCAGTCTGTGCTCTGGTTTCATTTTGGTTGTTGTGATATAACATCCTGATAAGAGGGAATGGAGGGAAGAAAGGAGTTTATTTCTGTTCACAGTTGCAGGTTACAATCCATCACGGCATGGAATTGACAGTGGCATGAGTTTTGAAATAGCTAGGCACATCCGTAGTCAAAAGCAGAGAGAAATGAGTGCATCCATACTTCCTGCCCAACTCCCTTCGTCTGCTTCTGTGTAGTTCAGGACCCAAACCAGGGAATGGTGTCACTCACTTTTAGACTTGGTCTTCTCACATCAATTAGCATAACCATGACAATCTCTTAAGGACTGGCTACAGGCCCACCTGATCTAGACTATCCTTCCCTTTCCAGGAGACTCTAGATTGAGTCAAGCTGACAGTTAAAATGAACCATTACAGCCTGTATGAAAAGTTATCATAATTACGGATGATTTTCTGATTTTTTTTAATTTCAATCTAGTGTATCAAAAAAGCTTCTTTGGATACTTTGACACAATCCATCACTACTTTAAATGCCATATCCTTCCCCATTGAACTCAATTTGTAAGAAATGCTGTTGTTTGACTCTAAATTCCTCCATTAAGACAAGTGGTGATGAAGAAAATGTCCGTGCATTATTTATTTCATGCTGCCAAGGACTGAACCCAGAGATCTATACCTGCACACTCCCAGCTCCTCATGTGCTGTTTAAGCAGTAGGAGAGAAACATGAGTGGCCCTGATAGAAAACCTGAAGCTGACATTGCTAAGGCTGTCAAACCATTATTTAGTAGTGACTAGGAAATGATTTGTATTAGCCTGTGCTAAGAAGGAGTCAACTTGATGAAGCATCCTTTCTCTTATAAAGAAAATAGAAAATAGTGAAATTATCATTTTTTTTTTTGTACCAATGAAGATGGTTAGGAAGGAAGGCCACTTTGAGTTTGTCCAATCAGTTCTCTTCAGAGTTGTCAACTTGCTGGAGGGTAAAGATCCTAGGTGTTTGACTAAGGATGGAATTCAGCCTCCATTGCTTGCTACCTCTGTTACTTTCAGTAACTTGATATTTTAGTAGTTTCTCTTCCCTCTCCCATCTCACGTATCTTTCTTTCAAATCAGTGTAAGAACGGTAAAGCCTGCTTTGTGTGGTCATAGCTGGCCTCCCCTGGGAGCCATCTCTCCCACTCTCAGGCTTTGTGTGTGGCCTTTGTTCCACTGGCGCCAGCAGCCTGGTGACTTCATAAAAACAGGGAAGGGAGAGCTGTAAACATTAGCTTCTGCAGAACAGTTTCTGAGAATTTTAACTCTCCATGTATTTTTCCTCAGTGTTATTGCCACCCTGTGGATTTCTTGGGTAATGAAACTCAGGCTGAGAAATGAAAAGGGGAATGCAGCCAAGTGAAGTGCATTCCAGTCTGTATGAGCCCAGTCTTCCAGCACTGCGAGAGTGAACCCAAGCAATTGTTTTGCTTTGGTTTGTAACGTTGAATACAAGGCTAGGGCTTGAATGAGATCATTAGTTAATCCACCTTCACCCAGAGGCCTCCCTCCTCTTCAATTTTCACATACAAAAATCAGTTGCTAAGTAATTTGAATTTTAAAGGCTGGCCAATAACGAATCTAGGAAGAGATTGTGATGTCTAACCAAATGTTCTCTCCTTTCACATGGCTGGATAACAAATGCTGCTCATACAAAGAGCTGATTATTTTTTCATGACTATCTCATAAACGATAATTACTTGCTCACTTAGGAATCTACCTTATAGCACCGTATCTATGTGTGCTTCTGCCTATGTTCTGCTTTCTTGGACTTGTCAATCTTCTCCCTTCAGAAGTGTTTTCTGTTGCTCTTTTTTTTGTTTTGTTTTTTTTTTTGAGACAGGATTTCTCTGTAGCTTTGGAGCCTGCCCTGGACTAGCTCTGTAGACCAGGCTGGCCTCGAACTCACAGAGATCCACCTGCCTCTGCCTCCAAGGTGCTGGGATTACAGGTGTGCGCCACCACCGCCCGGTGTTCTGTTGCTCTTTTTTATGGATGTGCTATCCTGTGTGATGCTTCAAAGACCAGTTCCCATTTACTCAAGACTCCCTGAGAACTTACTGTTTGTGCTTTCTATTTCCAGAAACATTCCTCAACTTCAGAGAAGCTCTGCACATCTTATTTCTTCTAGATTCTGAGCCGTGTGTGCTCCAGGGAGCCATATTCATCATTTGAAGCATTGAGGAGCTATTTTAGCATTTCCCTAACTCTGTAACTAGGTGATGGCCTCAGAGAAGTTCCCTGTCTAATCACATGCCTAAGAGCACTTGAACTGCCAGCATGTACTCAACTAATGCGGTGCATTTATCAATCCGTCGTAGGCATTCCTGCTTTCTCTTTTCCCATTCTAGCACATTTCGTTCTTTTATGAGGGTGGTTGGGATGTGGAGAGGAGGGCAGATTAATTTTAGAATATGTAAATCTCGTGGAAAAGTACTGTTAGGATTCATGAGTTGATAGAACAATCTACAGAGAATTGACAGTTTAGAATAACCTTCCCAGCTTTAAACATTAATTATTGCTCCTTATTGTGTTTCCATTAACTCCATCAGTAATGTTCTGATTTTTTTTTTTAAAGATCTGGCACTGAGGTTTTGTAAAAAAGGCTTTTAAAAAAATCTTCATTTTGTTGATTACTGTTATTTAAACAGCAGACATTTACATGGTACTTATTTTAAATCCTCCAGTAGTCTTTTAACTGATGAACTTATTCATTAATTTAAATATTGTCACTTGGTTTTGCTTGAATTTTCAAAGACAGTCATAATGACTGACCTTCCCTCCTTTTAATATTGGTGTTTTCTGTGCACTTTTTAATTTTTTCTTTTTCTTTTTCTATTTGTTGTTTTTAGTGAAATCATTTCCCCTTGTGTAGGTTTTGTTTTCCTTGATTCACTGTGAGTGTGTGTGTGTGTGTGTGTATTTTGTGGAGGTGGATGTTTGTTTTTGTAGTGGGTGTGGAAGCAGGGCTAACCTGTCTGGTTGTTTTGCATTCCATCTCTAAGCAGTCATCATAATGAGTGCCCTCGACTCCCCACTCTTCCCCATTTTCCTTAATTATGAGTTAGGAGAGTCTTAGGAACTAATCTCACGATTATCAGACATTTAACCTGGTTTCTCTCTCAGCAGAGATGTGCTTCCTTATGTCAGTCCTCTAAATTCTTACATTTTGGAGGCACAGAAGAATCCTTAGTTTTTTTTTCTTTTTAAATTTTTAGAAAATTTTTAAACTTATTCTTCTCTCATACAGTACATCCGACCTAAGCTTCCGTTTCCTCCACTCCTCCCAGTTTCTCCCCTCCCTTCTCCTTAGTCTCCACCCAGAAAAGAGCAGGCCTCCCAGGGACATCAACCCTACGCATACAATAAGACCAGGCAGGCACAAACCCTCTCATCAAAGCTGGGTGAGGCAATCCAGTAGGAGGAAAAGAGTCAGAGAGACCCCCATTCCCACTCTCAGGAGTTCCCACAAAACAACAAGCCAACAACCATCACACATATGCAGAGGACCTAGCACAGACCCATGCAGGCTCTGAGGCTGCCTTGCTGCTTCAGTCTCTTTGAGTCCCATGAGCCCTGCTTAGTTGATTCTGTGGGCTGTGTTCTCTGCATGTCTTTGACCCCTCTGGCTACCACAATTCATCTTCCCAGTTTCCACTGGGGTTCCCTGGAGCTCCAAGGGGAGGGACCCAATGTAGGCCTTCAATCTGGGCTCTCTCTCCTAATTTTTGAGTGTGGGTCTCTGCATCTGCTCCCATCAGCTTCTGGAGGCAGTCTCTCGGAGTATGGCAGAACATCATTAGGATTCATTTCATTGATATAATTGATATGTATATATATTATATTTTGATATATATAAAACCTGGTTTATATATATTATAAGTGTATTACAGACAGACAAACACACACACACACACACACACACACACACACACACACACACACACATACACACACACATATATCCTGTCCTCTTTGGTTCTACCCTATGTCTCTGGGCAATCCAGCCTTTGGATCCTGGTCATTCAGGCATGGGCTCCCCCTTGTGTCTTGGAAGTCAAATTAGACCAGTCATTGGTTGGTCACTCCCACAAGTCCTGCACCACCATTGCCCCAGCACATCTTGCAGTCAGGAAAGTTTGTAGGTCAAAGGTTTTGTGACTGGGTTGGTGTCCCAGTTCCACCATTGGAAGACTGGTTCCAGGAGATGAATAATGGTTAAGGCTATTCATATAATATCCCCCATTACTGAGAGTCCTTGGTAGGGTCACCCTTGTAGATTCTGGGGAGATTTCTCTGCACTAGGTTTCCACATTGAACCCAAATGCTCTCCTATTTCAGTCATTTCTCCCTGTACTCTCTCCCTCCATCCCCTCCACCTGAACCCTCCTATTCCCACCCCACCTACCCCTAGTCCATCTACAAAATCTATTCTAAGTCTCCTTCCCAGGGAGATACATCTATTCCCTTTGAGCCCTCCTTGTTACTTAGCCTCTCTAGGTCTCTGGATTGTAGCATGATTATCCTTAACTTAACAGCTAATATCCACTTATAAGTGAGTACATACCATGATTGTCTTTCTGGGTCTAGGTTACCTCATTCAGGATGATTTTTTTCTACTTCCATTCATTTGCCTACAAATTTCATGATGTCATTTTTTAATAAACTGCTGAGTAGTATTCCCTTGTATAAATGTTCTACATTTTTTTTTATCCATTCTTCAGTTGAGGGACATCTAAATTGTTTCTAGTTTCTGTCTATTATGAATAAAGCTCCTATGAACATAGTTGAGTGTCCTTGTGGTAGGATGAAGCATCCTTTGAGTATATGCCAAGGAGTGGTATACTGGGTCTTGAGGTAGATTGAGTCCCAATTTTCTGAGGAACTGCCATATTGATTTCCAAGTTTCTACTCCCACCAGCAATGGAGGAGTGTTTACCTTGCTCCACATCCTCTCCAGCATGAGCTGCCACTTGTGTTATTGATCTTAACCATTCTGACAGGTATAAAATGGCATCTCAAAGTAGTTCTGATTTGCATTTCCCTAATGGATAAGGATGTTGAGCATTTTTTCAAATGTTTCTTAGCCATTTTGGTTTCCTCTGTTGAGAATTCTCTGTTTAGATCTGTACCCTGTTTTTTAATTGAATTGTTTGGTTTGTTGATGTCTAATTTCTTGAGTTCTTTATATATTTTGGATATTAGTCTTCTATTAGATGTGGAGTTGATGAAAACCTTTTCCAATTTTTTAGGTTGCTGTTTTGTCCTATTGACTGTGTCCTTTGCCTTATAGAGGCTTCTCAGTTTCATGAGGTCCCATTTATTAATTGTTGATCTTAATGCTTGTACTATGAGTGTTCTGTTCAGGAAGTTGTCTCTTGCACCAATGCATTTAAGGCTATTCTCCATTTTCTCTTCTATCAGGTTCAGTATATCTGGTTTTATGTTGAGGTCTTTGATCCACTTGGACTTAAGTTTTATGCAGGGTGATAAATATGGATCTATTTGCATTCTTCTACATGCAGACATCCAGTTAGACTAGAACCATTTGTTGAAGATGCTTTCCTTTTCTCATTGTGTCTTTCTGGCTTCTTTATCAAAATTCATGTGTCCATAGGTGTATGGATTTATGTCTGGGTATTCAATTCGATTCCATTGATGAACCTGTGCTTCATCTGTGTCAGAATATTCAGGACTTGCTTTAGTAGGAAAGTTGGACTCTAGTGGTGACATATTGTCTTGGCTGTTGTTGGTTGTGTTCTTATGCTGTCATCTAGACATATGGGTGATTAAAGGTCTAGGTACTGAATTCTGGTTTTTGTTTGTTTGTTTGTTTGTTTGTTGAATGGGTGTTTTGTTCCTTGGTTTACGTTTCCTCTCTGGTCTTCTGGCCTGTGTGGCCTGTGACTGAGCAAAGGGTCTCCACCTAAGTTGGGGGCTGGCAGATGGCAATGAGGAGGGGCAAGGGAATTGGGGTCAGAGTCCAGGAGGGGAGGAACCTAAAGAGCATAGGAGATATGCAGAGAGGCAGTGTTGTTTTTCATTAAATTCAGTAGGTGATCCTTAGGCAACTCCTGTCCTAATTGGCAATTGCAACTTCGCAGCTACCAGTAGTAGTTTGGCTGCACTGGCTGTAGCCAGGTGGGAATTCTGTTCCCTCAAGCACCAGCTGTATTACAGCCACTAAAGAGAAGTTTTTCTAGATCTCTATTCCTCTATAGAACTAAGGATTCAAAGGTTGAAGTAAAAGAGAGAGGCTGAATAGCACGTAGCTAACCTTCTGTCCTAGCTTGCATCTCCCTAAAATACCAGGCGTCCTTCTGCTCAGCCTCCACTTAAGAATCTTAGCTACACATGGCTCCTCCTACCACTTCCTGTCAGCTAGTTGCTGACTCAGCCTCCTGACAAATGTAACATGTCTTTACATCATTAAACAAATATTTCACAGCATAAACAAATGTAAAACATCTTAAATTAATATCCTATAACATTTCCCCCTTTTTGTCTAAGAAGAAAAGGTTTTAACTTAAACATAATAAGACTATATGCAATAAGGACAATTATCAAGGATTACATTCACAATGTCCAGTTTATTTGTGTCTGGTAAATTTAAAGAAAATGTACCATTGTTTATCCTATCTTACTGAATCCAAAGTTTTATACCTAATTTACTTTCTATCATAACTAAGGAAAACTGCAACTATAACTATCTAGTCTTTAACTCCATCAAAGGCCCCAGAAGGATATAATATTATCTGAGTAAACAAGAAGTGCATTGCAAGCAATTTCCAAAACTCTAGAAATGATGGAGACATCCAACTGCCTAGACAGTCACCCAAAGTTCCTCTGCAACATTGGGGCATCCATCTTCAGCCTACATGCCTAGAGTTTCTGGCAGACTTTTCAGTGAAGCAGGAAATTTGAAGGATTGTCCTACTGTATAATGGCAAAGCTTGTCAGTGTCCTGAAGAATGTCTGGTAAACTTTTTGGTGAAACAGGAACCCTGAAGGACCATCCTACCTTGTTTTGGCAAAGTTCAGCAGTCACTTTCCTGTGGGTCTTGCATGTCCAGTTTATACAGCATACTGTCAAGCAGTCAAGGCAAAAGCAGTTTCTTGACCAAATGGCTAAACTTGCCACAATGAAAGCAAACTCCTATGGAGTTTCTTCAATGCCCATCGATCCTTTTATGAAGTAAATTGGTGCTGCCAGGAGCAGATGTTTCTCATGGTCATGAAAAGCCCTAA
>CABHPP010119032.1:4688-36057 GCA_902168425.1 Peromyscus attwateri | reverse complement strand
CACACACACACACACACACACACACACACACACACACACACACACACGTGGGTGCACAGAGAGGTAAAAAGAGGACATCAGGCTTTTGAAACCTGAGTTACCTGTTTCTGAAGTCACCTGACTTAGGTGCTGGGATCTGAATCCAGTTCTCAGCTTGAAGCAGCAAATGTTCTGTTTTGTTTTGTTTTGTTTTGTTTTGTTTTGTTTTGTTTTGTTTTTGAGACAGGGTTTCTCTATGTAGCCCTGGCTGTCCTCGAACTCATTCTGTAGACCAGGCTGGCCTTGAACTTAGAGATCCACCTGCCTCTGCCTCCTGAGTGCTGGGATTAAAGGCATGTGCCACCACTTAACCACTGAGCTATCTCTTCTGCTCCTCAAATTCTTAAAATCAAGAAGTTATTACTTTAACACTATGCCAATAAAAGTTTTCAAAAGCATTTAAGAATGTTAGTGAATGGAGTTAAGCCAATGCCCTGTAAATATACATTAAATGTCAATAATTGTCTTAACCAACTCAAATATTAGATAATTTTCCCCAAAACGTCAAGTATAACAGTTCAAAATCCATGAAATCAGCCAGGCGGTGGTGGCGCACGCCTTCAATCCCAGCACTCGGGAGGCAGAAGCAGGCGGATCTCTGTGAGTTCAAGGCCATCCTGGGCTACAGAGTGAGTTCCAGGAAAGGCACAAAGCTACACAGAGAAACCCTGTCTCGAAAAAAAAAAAAATCCATGAAATGTTTCATATTAAGCTTAAAAATAACAAAATCATAAAATATTCTAAATATTCTAAGCAAACTGTTTTATTAGGCACTTCAGAGGTCGCTCATAATCCTCATCATTGAGTCTACACTCCGCAACCAGGTGAGGTTCGGGGGCTTCATGGTTTGTACAGAAACAGAAATGCCAATCATTTATAACAGCACAGTCACTGAAAGCTTAAAGCCCATGAAGTTCAATGCCATGGCATAATTCTCTGATGGATTACAATGTCCTCTCTGTTTCCCTAGTTTCTGCAATTTGGAAGGATCGAGAAGGCATCACGGAGAAAACAAAATCACATTGAAAGAATTAGAATGGACAGAAGAAATAACTTGAAGTTTATTGAAGGTATCATTCTAATTATTAGCATCCGGTAAAAGGACCCTCCACACTGAGAAATACTCCTTTTTGGTTCTATCTACTGTTTTATGACCTTTCGGATTTACAACATTTGTAAGCTGGGCATGGTGGCACACACCTCTAATTCCAGCACTCTTGAGTCTCTGTAAGTTCAGGCCAACCTGGTCTACATAGTGAGTTCCAGGAGGGCCAGGGTAACAGAGTGAGAACCTGTCTCAAAAAGATAACTAAGTAAGTAAACAAATAAGTACAACTTAAAAATTAAAAAAATAAATAAAAGAAGAGAAACAAAAACAAACATTTATGATAAAATGTCTCCAACATTAAACTGTAAATCAGAATATAGAAAATTAAAAACAGCTGTGATACACAGGAAAACAAGGCTAGAGATAACTTAACATATATTTCAAGTCCCTGGAGAGTCACAGAATAGAATTAGGTTGGTACAGACAGACACAGAGTAATTAGAAAAGGCAGGTCAGAGGTAAACCCAAACACACACATGCCATTTTTCCATATGACAAGTGTTAACATTTCAGCCCCATGAAAAACCAAGGGTCTTGTTTTTTTTGGGTTTTGTTTTGCTTTGTTTTTTGGGTTTTTGTTGTTGTTGTTTTTGTTTTGTTTTCTGGTTTTTGGTTTTTTTTTTTTTTTTTGAGACACGGTTTCTCTATGTAGTCCTGGCTGTCCTGGAACTTGCTTTGTAGATTAAGCTGGCCTTGAACTCACTGAGATCTGCCTTCCTCTGCCTCACAAGTGCTGGGATTAAAAGCATGTGCCACCACCGCCCAGGGCAAATCAAGGGTCTTGTAATAGCTAGAACTTGGGTCACAGCTTATGCATCTGAGAAACAAAAAGAAACAGGACCCTGCCTCATATCACATCCTACATTGAAAACTGGATTAACATTCAGCTGTTTTGTGGTTTTTGTTGTTTTTTTTTTTAAATGAGGCAAAAATAAGACAATTTCTCATGATCTGGAGGTAATCAAACCATGTGGAGCACAACAGAAATCTCAGAAGTCATAGATGGAAAGATATTTTTGATTAAACAATTAACAATTTCCACTTGACAGGAGACATTATACACAGAGGGAAAAATACCACAGAGATGTTTTCACACATATAACAAACGATTAACACCGTTAAAAACTGGGCTCCTAGAACTTGAAAATGGAAAGATGGGCTATGAAAATGAGATGAAGAAAAAAGGAACTCAGACAGGTGACACACCAAAGCAGACTCGGCCTTAGTGGCAGGAGAGAAAATGAAATTCAATCATTAGAGACAATAAGGCAGGCAAGAACTTAAAAGGGGCATCCAGGGCTGGAGAAAATGCAGGAAATGGGAGGTGGCTTGCTATTCCTTCAGGTAATGTAGCAATGTCTATTAAAATTAAAAACACACATACCGTTTGACCAAGCAATTCCACTTCTGGGAATCTACCCTATGGGGAAAAAAGGACCAGTATGTAAGTGTGTAAGCACAGAGACATCTGCAGCACCACTGCTGCTGGGCATTAGGGCTGGCAAGGGTGGTACTGAATACATGAATGTCCACCAGTAAGAAACGAAACTGCCAATCATCTATCATGCCAAATATTACGTCATCGTTCAAATGACTGGGATAGAGTTGTCTTCATCAAGTTGGAAGACTGGTGAGGTGAGAAACTCAATCATTAGAGACAATATGCCTAGCATATTGCCTAGAAGAGTAAATGCCTAGCATTTTTGCTAAGGCTGGGTAGCAATGTACGTGAACACACTGTCCTGGGTATAAAGCCAAGAATGTAAGCGCAGACTAACCCAACAAGTGCCACATGAGTGATAAATGGAGACAGCGCTTATGTTTGGGCTGGCCCACTAGTTAGGATGAGCACAGTTATGACCTCTATAACTTTCACAGTTATGTCTGATGACGAATGTCAGCCTCCGTTAGTAGAAGCACCCCAGGACATTCGTGCTTAGTGAACTGGCACCGAAGGGACAAACGGCTCTTTGTTGGCTCATGCTCATCTCCCCTGTGTTCATTCTTGGTGGCTTGCCCATATCTACATTTTTGTCTGTCTCCTCTATGTGTGTTCACCATATAGTTTGGGCAATGCAGACTACACTCGATTTCCAGGGACTCCTAACTTGTTTTTAACTTTTCCATTGTCACTTACACAGTTGTAAATCTTCCAGTTGTCATGTTTTTCAAATTTTTTAAAAAATAAAACGTGAATGTGATTTCTTAATAATTCTTAAGATTATATGTATATATATATATATATATATATATACACACATACATACACACACACACACACACACACACACACACACACACACACATACATACATATGGCAGGTCCCAAACTGCATTCTAAAGGCATTGGCTTTCTGTGTCTTTCTCATGTGGATAGGAGGGAACAAATGTGTACACAGCATGTGGAGGCCACAGGCAATTTTGGGTGTCTTCTTCAATGGCTCTCCACCTGTATTGGCTGGTTTTGCGTCAACTTGACACAAGCTAGAGTCATAAGATAGGAAGGAGTCTCAGTTGAGAAACTTCCGCCATCAGACCCATCTGTAAGGCATTTTCTCGATTAGTGAATGATGGGGGAGGGCCCAGACCACTGTGGGTGGTGCCATCCCTGGGCTGGTGGTCCTGGGTTCTATAAGAAAGCAGACTGAGCAAGCCATGAGGAGCAAGCCATTAAGCAGCACACCCTCCATCAGCTCCTGCCTCCAGGTTCCTGCCCTGTTTGAGTTCCTGTCTTGACTTCCTTCAATGGTAAACCATACTTTGAAAGTGTAAGCTGAATAAACCTTTTCCTCCACGGCTTGTTTTTTGGTCACAATGTTTCATCACAGCATAGAAACTCTAAGACACCACTGTAGCTGGAGAATTTCTCTCCAGCTCCCGCCAAGTCCCGCCAGTCCCGGAGCCCACTTATAGAATAAACACACAGACTCTTACATTATTTAAACTGCTTGGCCATTAGCTCAGGCCTATCATTGTCTAGCTCTTACTCTTATATTTAGCCCATTTCTATTAATCTATACTTTGCCATGTGGCTCGTGGCTTATGGGTACCTTACATCTTCCTTGTCCTGGGGGTGGCTCCAGCCATTTCTTCTTCTGCCTTTCCTGTTCCCTCAATTCTCCTCTCTGTTAGTCCCACCTATACTTCCTGTCTGGCTACTGGCCAATCAGTGTTTATTTATACAGAGCAATATCCACAGCATACCATCTATATTTTTGAGAAGAGATCTCTCACTGAATCTTGTGTTCAATGATTGGCTAGACTGGCAGGCATTTGAGCCCTAAGAATTCTCCTATCTTCATCCCTCCATGACTAGGATTCTAGGACACCCTCCTTTCTACATGGACGCTAGGCATTTGAATTCAGGCCCACATGCTTGTGTAGTCAGCAATTAACAGACCTGAGATATCCTCGTAGCTCAGTCAATTCAATTTTAATATCCTTGTTCTAATCAGATAGATGCCCCCACATTCTTTCATTTCAATATGGCATTAAAGAACTATGAATGAGAAAACCCACATTCTTTCATATTTCAACTCAGACTAGCCTAACGGCAAGAGCTCAACATATTCATGGTTAGGTTCAGAATTTAAAGTGGACCGATCAAAGGGAAACTATCGTGACAGGAAAATAAAGGTTATCCCCTGGGTGAAAATGGAAAGGGGAAGAAAGTGTCCTGGGGGCTGGAGAGATGGCTCAGAGGTTAAGAGCACTGGCTGTTCTTCCAGAGGTCATGAGTTCAATTCCCAGCAACCACATGGTGGCTCACAACCATCCATAATGAGATCTGGTGCCCTCTACTGACCTGCAGGTGTATATGCAGACAGAACACTGTATACATAAATAAATAAATAAATCTTTTTAAAAAAAAAAAAAAAAAAAAGAAAGTGTCCTGGGAACAGCTGGCACACAGCAGTTGTATGAATCCAGGTCTGCATGAACAATACACCTCTGGCTATTTTGGTGTACAGCCTAGGCTTTTCAGTCTCTGTGCCAGTTAGCTTTCTTTATTTTACTCAGACACTTTGGGTTAGCTTTTCTATTAGCTGCAATTTTAACCTGACCAATCAATAAATTTCTCAATGGATACTGCCATGTCCATATAGAATTGTTTTCTGAAAGGAGCTTACTCAGTTATTTTAAATTTCTACTATTTACTCAAGGTATCCTTGTGTTCAATTACCTTGATTTGGTAACATTTGGGAGAATTTTCTAAAAAATCCTCAGTGGAGATCCTCAGGCTAATACTTGATGACCCAGGACAAGTTTCTAGTGACCACACAAGAGTGATTCTCCTAGACGCATCGGATCCATGGCTTCTCATAGCAGCTGAGAATCTACCTCTCATCTACCTCCACTTCTCATCCTTCCTCTCTGGATCATGTTTTGAACACGTTGGGGAGGTAACTGCTGGGAGCTGGAGATAGCGGTTTTCATGTACACTGCAGGACATTTAACATTATTCTTGGCCTCTTTTTACTAGAAAGGGAAAGCCTTGTCTACCCTCAGTAATTAGGACAACCAAAGATAGCTCTAGACATGGTCAAATGTCTCTGGGAAAGGGAAGACAGCAAAATTACTTTGGATTTCCTCCTGTCCTTGACCAATGATCAATTCAATTGTACAATAGACATTGCTGCGCTACAGGACACAATTCTTGGAGTATGAACATCCCACAGGTGTGCCCTGTAGCACAATCTTTCTGGGCCTCTCCTAGGCCACTGAACTCACTCTGGCCAATTTTCCTTTCTCACTGTCCCTTAGCATGGAGCCTGAGCTCTCACTGCTGTCCTTCTTTCTGGGAAAAAAAAAAAAATTACCGCTTCTTCCTTCCAATCCTAGATTTGGATCATTGCCTGAGCTGTTCCAAGAACTGCCCTCCCAGGCCTTCCCCTTGGACTTCTCTGGAAGGGATTTCCTGATGAAGTATGTGCTCATTTCTGTCACTCACTCCCCAGTTGAGGTCCTGGATCCTGGGTCACTGGGTTCATCTTTATGCACCATCTGAAGGCATTTCCATCCCAGCCTCTCCATACTGGCCTGGCATCCCCTCTAATCCATCTCTAGGACTATACTTAATTGTAATTACTGCAGATCTATCACAGCTCCTCAAATTGACCTATAGACTCCATGCAATTGCAGGAGAGGAAAGAAAAAAAAAAAACTCTCCGATTTTCTTGTACAAGTGGACAAACTCCCCCTAGAGTTTAAAAATCCCCAGCATCTAAAAAACAGCTTGGAAATGCATGAAGTTGAAGGATGATCAACAGCATCAATGGGATTCACTATCAAGCCATGATCAAGATGTCGTGGCATTGGCATAAAGACAGATCAATGAAACAAAAGAGAAAGCCTTCAACAGACACTCACATGCGGGGACAAGTGAGCTTTGACAAACACACACAGAATTTCAAGCCAAAGGATACTCTGTTCAACAAAGGATACCAGTATTCTATATTTATATAGAAAAACAGGAACTTTCATTCACATCTCTCTTGATGGGTAAAAATTAACTCAAATTTAAGCACAGATCTAAACATACGAAACTTCTGGAAAACAGAGGAGGAAAATTTGTAATTGTGTACATTTCTTAGATTTAGCACCAAAGCCTTTAAAGAGCAAATTAAAAAGCCATCAGAATTCAAAACATTTGCTCTTCTGAGTATAAAGAGAATTAAAAACTCACAGGCTGCGAGTCTTCATTTACAGATTCAACATCTCTTATCCAAAATGTTTGCAACTTGAGATGTTCCAGACTGCTGAATATTTTAGATTTGGGGTTTCTGGATTAGGGATGCTCAGCCTGTAGCAGATTTATTTATAAAGGCCAAAAATTATCAATTTCCCAAAGTGTCATCAAGAAGTGAATGGATAATCAGACAGTGACATTGCCATGCAACAGAATATTACCTAGCAATGGAAAGAATTAGTAGCAACATATGCAATAGCGGTTAGAACGTGGATAGACTTCAAAATAGGTATATTCAGTGAAACAAGCCAGAGCGAAAGGTGGGGGTGTGTGTGTGTTATTTCCAGTATCATTTCAGAACATTTTAAAAGTGCAATCTAATTTCTGGGCGGTGTGTGTGTGTGTGTGTGTGTGTGTGTGTGTGTGTGTGTGTAAGTAAAGCATTGACAGTTGCCTGGCTGGGTACAGGGTGGAGGGAGTACTCCAAGGGACAGAAGAGACCTCTCGAAGTACACACTCCTGCTGTTGCCGGTGGCTGCATGTGCACACTTCATTTCCGTCATGTTTATTCTGCAGCACCAAGGACAGATATGGAATCTCATGGACTCTGTCACCGAGCATGCACAAATCCCAACTGTGGACTGAAGACTGTGTGCACGTTCCTATAGGCCAACGAGGCTTCAATAAAGCTGTCTTCTTAGTGGGAATAGAAATGTGATCTCAAATGGCAGAGCACGTGAGGTTCCCATGATCTTGGGGACAGCTGAAGTGGGTTCATGCTACATGGGGTTCGAGGAGGAGAAGCAGCTGGAGGAACGGCTGTGTGTTAGTCTGCCATTTTAAAATTCTGCCATGGCTTCAGAGCAACAGAATTCCCGGTTCTTTGGTATGTTAATGCAGTGCAGCCTAGGCACCTAGGTAGTATGGTAGGAGACGTGGTGTACATTAGCCTGGGGAGTGATTAGGCGGAGTCTAGGAAGTGCTGAGCAGAAGATCTTTGTTGTGATTCTCCTCTTAAAATCTGCAGGACAACCATGGCCATCACTATTCTATGTTCCTCGTGATGTATAAATGCAACCACCTGGAGCAAATCACACAGGAGAAGAAGGAGGAGGAAAGATGGGAACAAGCCAAAACAAAACAGAGCAGGTTTAAAACTAAGGAGCCTGACTTCTCAAAGATAATAATTCCGTTATATGCTTTACCCAATGTTTATGACAATATGTGTCCACGATTCTACCAGAACCAACTTACATTAACATACAAATTAATACCTTAGAATGCCACCTTAAAAACCAACACTGTTCCCCTAAGATGTGAAACCTGCATGCCGAGCTATTCATTCATCTCAGCACGTGAGGTCAAGTGCATTTTTCAAATACCCTTCAGCTCTTCCAAGTGCTTCTGTAGCCCACAAGAATTGCTTTTAACATTTAAACTAATGTACCCTAGACACAGGAAAAAATAAAATAAAAAAGCCTTTGCTTCTTTCAGATGATTGACTCTTGATTTAACATACTAAACACTTTGCTTTGTATCCTAAACTACAAACCCCCAGTGAACACATTCGTGTGCCCCTGCTAAACACAGACAAGTACTTGTAGCTTCAGCAAGGAGACCAAGGGGAGCAGAGAAAAGGGGAATCCACCTCCCAACCTGTACCTACCCAGAGGGTAAGTCACCATTCCCTGAACATAAACATTATCATTTCATTACAGCAGCTATACTTGTGAAAGTCACGTAGTGCTTGAAGAAAATGCCCTCTTCAGTTGCTTAAAAAATAAACCTCAAAGCTAACCCCTGCCTCTAAGCTGACTTGTCTCATTAAAAACTTATCCACTACCACCACACTGAAGGCTATCACCATGGAAAATCCATGTGTAGGGAGAGCTGGGGCATAGCACCTGTGTCTCAGCAAGGTTAATCCTATGGATCTCGATGACATACCAAAAGTTAAAAACCAGCTCTTCTTGTGCAAAAAGGGTACAAAGGCCATCCTACATTATTTTTTCTTCTTCTTCTTTTCTTAGATAGGGTCTCACATAGCCCAGGCTGTCCTTGAACTCAGCAGAGAAGACCCTGGACTTCTGATCCTCCTGTCTCCACCTTCCTAAGGTGGAGAAATTATACAGTGCTGGAGAGTGAACATAGCCAATGCTGTTGGCCAAGTACTCTACCAACTGAGCAGTCTCCAGAGCCCAACGCAACAGGGTTTTTTGTTTTGTTTTTCTGTGTGTGTGTGTGTGTGTGTGTGTGCAAGTGCACAAGTGTGTGTGCATGTGCGTTTTAATAAAGCAAGAGCACTTTCATGAAAGCAAGTACAAAATTCCCCAATGCTTCTTAAGAGATTATATTATAGGTGTTTCAAACATTTCCCGACATTCTATCACACATTTAAATGTATTAGTAGGATTTGCATTCTAGGGACTGGAGAGATTACTCAGCAGGTTAAGCTCTTGCTATGTAAGCATGAAAACCTGAGTTTAGGTCACCAGCACCCACATAAAAGCCTAAAGCAGCATTGCATGTCTGAACCCTGGGACTAGTTATTGGATCCCAGAGCTTTCCGGCCTAGCCAGCCCAGAGCACAAGCACTGTGAGTGCCAGGTTCCCAGTGAGACCTTCTCTCAAAAAAAATAAGGAAGGGCTGGAGAGATGTCTCAGAGGTTAAAAACACTGGCTGTTCTTCCAGAGGTCCTAAGTTCAATTCCCAGCAACCACATGGTGGCTCACAACCATCTGTAATGAGATCTGGTGCCCTCTTCTGGCCTGCAGGGATACATGCGGACAGAACACTGTGTACATGATAAATAAAATAAATCTTAAAAAAATAATAATAAGGAAAAGAACGATAGAAGAAGATTCTCAACATTTACATCTACCCCTCAAAATGGATGAGCACCCTCCATACACAAAGGCATGCATGCACATATATACACATACACACAGACTTTTCCATCTAAAATATTAGAATATAACTTCCTATGCGAGACGCTATTTATAGCTACATGACAATCAAATTTATATAGTTGATCAAACTGTTTGTGCTCAATCATTTGTGTCAAGTGGACTATCTGTGTAGAATTTCCTAATGACAGAGAGGAAAGTGTTGTCTTTTGGGTAGTATATGAGAAGAAGCAGGGCTCAGATGGCCCTTGGGAAGGAGTGTGGAGTAACTAAAAGGCTCCAGGGGCATGCCTCTCATTCTAACATGTTAGTACAGGGCGTCCTCAGTTCCACCTGGAAGAGGCGCCTCCTTTACATAACAACAGATTAAAAGACAAAGCAGGTCTAGTCTTAGAAAAAAAAGAATGTCCCAGCCAAGTCATAGAAGGTGAGGTCCCCTTGCAGCAGAGGAGAGAGAGAAACCCCCAAAGCACTTTTGATTGTCCCAGTGCCTTAAGTCTGGCTGTCACCACTCCAGAGAGCAAGGAAAAGGGACTTGAAGCCTCCTAAGGAGACACTCACAGACACAAGTGACGCCCACTTCTTCCTGGCTCCTGTCTGTGCATCAGAGAGCCCGATTGGCTTCTACACAATGGGGTAAAGAGAGAACAATACTGAATTCAGAGGCTGGCTCACATGTCCCGTTGGATGATGAATATATACAGGAGTGGCCAGTTAGCACAGCTGGGCACGATCGCCCCCTGACTTGGGCAGCTCTCACTGGTCTCTTTATCATCCTGGGGTACACTGTGTTCCTGGTGGTGCTTGGGTTTGGATTAGTTTGTTTGCCCTCAGCTGCAATGGCCAGTGGAAACTTTTAAGAACTTGCCCGACTTTGCAGACTATCAAAAGAAGCGTTGATGAACACGGTAAAGGAAGGCATACTCCGTGAAGCCTACTCATTGCTCCACACTACAGAGGTCCACAAGAAGAAGCTTTACATCTATAGAACAAAGATCCATGGGCTTGCTAACACTCGAGCATAATGACCTCAAGATGAAAAGATCACACTCCAGTCCCCAGTGGTTGGCAACCCCAAATTCTGCTCATGTCTCACAATGTACTAGTTGAGCCCAATAGGTCCCATTCCTTCTTAGTTGCTCATTCCTCACTGATCAAAGAAAGCAAGTTTAAATAAAGTTTTCCTTAAGGATTCTCTCTGCTTTGAAATCCTATGACTACATTTTTCCATGTTCCTCAACACCTACTTGTCCCAAATCACCATTCCAAAAACTGACCTTCCACTATGCTGAGGGAGAATGGATTATTCTGGGAAAGGGGCATGGGGATCTTGTACATGCAAGTCATGGTGATATAATGACTATCTGTGTCTGTCTCCACTGTAGAGGCAGAACCCTCTGGTTATCAGGGTTGGTCATTGCAGTGCTCAGTGTACAGTGTTAAGTCCTACCCAAAGCTACAAGCCCACCTGCCCCTTCAACACCCCTCAGAAAATGCAACAAAATAACACTAGAAAATGCTACTAAAATCATTTGGCTCTAGGAGTACTTCCTCAGGGCTGGAGAGTTGGTTAAGAGCACTCAGTGCTCTTAGAGAGGCCCTGGGTTCAGTTCCCTGCACCCACACAGATGTTCACAACCATCTGTAACTCCTGTGCCAGGGAATCTGATGTCCTCTTCTGTCCTCCATGGACACCAGACATGTACATGATGTACACACATGTATGCAGGCAAAACACTCACACCCATTAACAAAATATAATAAGTAAATCTTTTAAAAGAAGGAAAAAAGATTACTTCTGTTGCCTATTTGGTGGACTTTTGGCTAATCCATCAGGCTACAAACAAATGGCACCAGGTATGTCCTATTTCCTAATACTTAACAGATGCACAGTACATACGTATGCCAGGCACAATCATAAACATTTTACAATTATTAATTTAACCCTCTGGACAATTCCAGGATAGAGTAATATTTCCATCTTATGGATGAGAAACTAAGATGCACAGAAGTTAAGTAACGTTTGGAGATCTCAGAGCTGGTTAATTGGCAGAGATGGAATTCAAATCCAGGCAGTGCTCCAAAGCCTTATCCCGAGATTTCGTACAGATCAGCAGGCCAGAGGAGGTATCTGTCTGTTCCCAGCCCCTGTGGCCACACTGTATGAGCTGAAAATGAATTGCCTATGGAAAATAATTGTTGGACTCCAATTTGCTAAAGTTACTCTAATAAGTATGACATTTCTAACTTCGCTTTACGCAAAAAGGTAGTTCTCAGCTGGAAATGGTGTTCTGAATCCCCTCTTCAAGCATTGGTCTCCCGCTCCCCCACAACACACACACACACACACACACACACACACACACACACACACACAATTCTAATCTCCATGTTTAGAAGTATACATAGAATTTGGGGATCTTAAACCTTCCCAAGATAACCCAACCCTCTCCCCTGGAGCAGAAGGAAGGTCTTCCTCGAATTTCCACAGGGAAGCACCCACCCACTGGGAAGCACCCTCGCCCCCTCCCCCCCCCACCCCCCCCTGTTCTGTTCTCCCAGCCTCCTCTCTCCCCACTGCAGTCAAACTCATGCCTGAGAAGGAAGGCTGCAAATGCATGCCAAATACCACGCTGGCTGCTCGATGAATATATAAACGCAACTGACATTCTCCACAGCCCGAATTCCTCTTTACTCTAGGATATATTACACCACCCGCTCCCTTTTTATATAAACATGCCACTTTAAATGCTAATTCAGATGCAACACTCAATTTTTTCTTCGTTTTGTTTTTGGATTTCTAACATTCAACATGACATTGGACTTCTATTTGGCTCTGACAGTAGATACTCTGAATTCAATATTTGTGGGGGTGGGAGGGTTAGAGAGTGCTACGGAGAAAATAAATGTGTTTTAACACATAGCCAAATATGGTTTATATGTCCCTTATTTTGCTTGAATTAAGCCCCTTTCTTCTCTTTCCGGAAATGTTACCTTCATCTTGCTGAAAATCTCACAAATCTGTTTCAAATCTATTACAAAACCAAGGAGATTCCCTCTCCCTCCATCCTGGAAACAACCTCATTTCACCTAAACTACTTTGCGAAACAGCCAGGCAAGGCATTATGTTCTGAGTTTAAGTCTTTTTAAAAAAGTACACAGAACTATACATACCAATTGCATTCAGCCAAGCCTATTCAATGACTTAGAAGGTCACTGCCTTGCTTGTCTCAGGATGAGGAATTCCAAGCTCAGAAATGTCCTGATCCAGTGCAGGCAACCCAAATGCAATTGCTGTAAGACACACTGTAGTCTCAAGTCCAATATCTCAACTCCACCCTGGCTTCTCTCTGCTTTGAAGGTCCTAAGCACTCTTTGACAGCAATCTCTCTGTGGATCACTCTCATTTCCCAACCATCCCTGGATACCCTTGGCTCTGCCTATGTAAGGCAAGCAGCTAGGAAGAAATGGAATAAGTGTGTTGCCTTTTGTGCATTTATTCATTTGTTCATATAGCAACTGCTTTTCAACACCTCAAACCTCTGGTAGACTGGCCTCTGGCCACTTTTGCTAAAAGGTAAGTGACAGGGTAACTAAGTGTGTAGGAAAAGCCTGACAGTCGTGCTTCATTTTGTGTCTGTCTCCTTCACTATGGCTGGTGGCACAGGGCAACACCTCACCCACAGGTGAGGGCACACACTGGGGAAGAAGCGCTCATCTTGTAGGAAGAAGCGCTCATCTTGTAGGAAGAAGACTGCTTCCCTCAAGAGTTGGAGGTTGTGAGGCCGCCTGGCAGAGGGGAAGTAAGACTATGGCCAAGCTGACCACGCTTTGATAGGTAGACCAGGAGCTCCTCTCCCCAGCCTGTGGATCCCCATTCTTGCCCTTCCCTTTCTTAGTCAGTTTAGAAGTTCTTTGGAGCTGTTGGGGCTCTTTTTCAACAATCTGAATTTGCTAGTTATCTGACAGCAAGTTGGGTTCCTTATCTTTGGAGGTCAGTTGAGCAAATCAGCAGCTCTTCTGAATTATGTAGGAATCTCCTGATGTGACAAGAGACCTTGAATTGTATAATTTGTGTGTTAGAAATTACCAGGGGATGTTTAGGTACACAGAAAAACAAGTGTGTCTATACGATCTATACTATAAATTATATAATCATGGAAATACTAAGTTTGTACTGTCTTGTGGCTCACTAGTGAGAATTCTAGCTGACTATTCCTTTATAAATGTCTGTTGACTATCTGAGGATACATCTTAAATCAGTGTGTTCTCACATGCCATATTATGCACTAGCATATTTGTCTATGAAGGCTGAATTGATGATGGCTGTAGCAATACCCCCTTAGAGGTTCACTGACAGGAGGGATTTCTGGACTCTCAAGAGAAAGAGGCTCCCTTTGGCCCACTCTGGGTGTTTCTAGGTGACTAGGATCTTAATAGAGGTATCAGAGATGTAGGATGCCATGATGTGTAGCATGCTCAGAGAGATTTACATGAAAAGAACCATGAACTTGACTCCTAGGAATAACTTGGGAGTTGTATGATATTTTGTTTGTGTTTTGACAAATAAAGCTTGCCTGGAGATCAGAGGCCAGAGTTAGCCACTAGTTAACCATAGAGGCCAGGCAGTGGTGGCTCACACCTTTAGTCCCAGCACCAGGGAGGTGGAGACAGGATCTCAGTGCCCATTCAGTCCGAGAATTCCTAGAGACAGGATCACCCCATTTGGTCTGAGATTTCTTTAGAGGTAAGAAGTGACTGGTGGCTGGCTGCTCTGCCTCTCTGATCTTTCAGCTTTCACCTTGGATATCTGACTCTGGGTTTTTATTGTTAAGACTAATTAGGATCGCGCTTCACTTGGGGGTCAATGGGCCCCTTTTATGTTTATGTTTCCAATATGGCTACATTGAAAACATCCTTTCTACTTCTTACAATTACTTGCCCCTTCAATCAGCATATGGAGCTGGGTGGCCAAACCTAGCATATTGAGGCAGCCAGAGTCCAAGTTTTTAATCTAATACATCAGTCACATGGCCAGCTCACCAGAAGGCTCCCATGAATGAATGAGACTTCTGCTATAGTCAAAGGCAGGTACATGTAAGTAAAGTATCAAAGGGAAAATATCTGCAAGGTCCACATGAATGAATTTCTGGTTCTAGGAAGTGTAGCATCAGAGTAGGTGTGATGGAGATGGGCACTGCTTTACATACGGGTTAGGAGCTGGGCTTCCTACAGGACTATTTAGATCCTAATATATGTATGTCTACCATGGCCAGCACTAGTGGGCCACAGCTACTTTCAGAAAAGGGAAAGGACAAGGCAAATGGAGAAGAAATGGAAGTTGATGAAGACGCCAGGGTTGTCGCTAGACCCAGTGATTAAAACGGAACAAGGCACCACAACTGACTCCCAGGAGCCATTCCTCAGCATGTACACACCCTTTCTAGAGCTGCCATGTACATTAGGAGCTGCTCCAACTTCAGGTTCCTACTGCTGGGTACCCCTAAAAGGCATCTCTAATGCTTTTGTGGCCAAAGACTATGAAGCTGAGAAACCATCCAAGTATCATTCATTGTTTCTACAAAAATGAACTGGAAACTGCCATGATTTCACAGATTCCAAGGCCCACAGGGCTCCATGCACAAACACGGCAGAGCTCATAATTAGACAAGGTAGAGAAGGCCATGTTAAATAGCAGGGAGACTCTACGGCTAAGAATAGAGAGTACAATTTCTTTGGCTTTGTGGAGAACTCTGAAAGCCTGTTAAAAAAGCTGGAGGGGAGGGGGTGGGAGGAACTGGCTCCAGCCAATTTCCTGCTCCTCTCTCCAGGGCATAAACACTACAGAGGCACTCTAGGGAACTCCAAGATAGAGAGAGAGAGAGAAAAAGCATCTATCCTAGGGAGCTTTATTTAGGCAATTAACAAAACACAAAGGGAGCCTTTAAAAATCAGCGGCAACTGCCAGGGATGCCTGGCTTTTGTTCCTAACTATCCATCAGTTCACATCTTTGCCTTTTTCACTTTCTCCACTTTCTTTGTCTGGAAACAAACTCCTCCGGGACAGCGTTCCATTTAAAAATGTCAGGCAAGGCCTCAATAGGAGACCAGCAATACTAATGCAGAGATGGTGACCAGCCAAATAAAAATCATGTCAAGAGAGTCTGTGTGTCCCAGGCTGAATTTATGACACCAAGGACAGGGAATCTGCCATTCAGCCATAGGATCTCTGTCCTAGCAGACAGGTTTGGTGACAGGGGCGACAGACCCCTGCAGAAGGCTGCCTGACTAGTGGGAGATGGGCGTGTGTCTGTCCCACAAACAGCAATATTGGAAACATGACTGAATCAGGCATTCTCTGGGCAGGAAGAACAGCCAGAGTCAAGTTCTGAAGCTCAGAGTTATAATTCATCGCCACAAATGCAATGATCTCATTTTTCTCCCTGCCTGCCTTCAGGCAGCATATCAAAAGCAACTTTTAAGAACCCTGAAACTATCCACACAATTCAGTGTATGTTCTGGCATTAGCCAATAGTGTCCAACATAGGGAACTTACAAGTATTGTAAAACTGGACTCATTTGGGGCAATCTTCAGCAGGAGATCAAAACACCGCCAAGAAACAAAAAACAGTTATGACATATACTCATATTTGAAAAAGATTTTTTAAATATAGTATCTACACAAGTTATTTCTAACCCTGAGCAAAGGCTTGATTAAAAGTTTGAATTGCACTTTCACCCAATCAAGAATGTTGTCATAGAAGATGTAATATAAGTACCTACATATTTACCAGCACAGCCACATTAGTGACACATGACCCTTCCTCTAAGAGCCACATGAACTCCATCTCTGTCATTTCCTATAGTAGTAACTTTTCATACAAAGCTGCTTCCCATGCATGCCTTACACTTCTATGGTTAAGTGTATTTAGAAATGTTAGACCCTATGTAACCTGTAAGCCCCACCTGCCCAAAGACCAGATAACATCCTGGAATGCTGGGAGTTGTAGTTCTATGTTAGACCCTATGCAACCTATAAGCCCCACCCACCCAAAGACCAGGTAACTTTCTGGAATGCTGGGAGTTCTTGGAAAATAAGAACAAAGCCTCATGGGAAAGTACCATGGCCTATGGGTTTTGTCCATAAAGTTCCCCCAACACACACACACACACACACACACACACACACACACACACACACACAAAACACATGCCTCAAAGCCATTCAGCTGTAAAGTTTCCAAGTGATAGTCCTGACCAAAGTCCATCTTGGTCACTATTTAACATTTTAATAAAAGCTTGCTTTAATTTGGCCAAAATGGTGGAACTGGTTTGTCTCTGGCAAATTTCAGGGTTAACAAAAAGAGCAGAAATCTGTTGTATACTTTTACATTTTATAAGGTAAATGCTGCCTTCTCTCTGGGACTTGTTCATCACAGTATTTGTCTCAATATTTAACCTGCTATATCATACTCCTTTGCATAGTTCTTCCAACAGCATGATTTTGATAGACTGCTGGGTGAGAAGGAAATAGAGTGTGGTAACTTAAGTTCCAAGGAAATGGGAGGAAAGAACTGCTCTGAGAATCAGGGAACCAAAGCCTTCATTGAATTGAAAAGAGAAACTCAAATCCACCTAATACAGCAGTCTGGAGCAGAGATAAGATTTGAGGCCTTAAAGAAGATTAGAGTACTGGAAAGCCTCAGGGGAAACTTAGCAGAGGTCACTTTTTATCTAGTAACATCTTGCCTAGAAGGTAGCTCCCTGCTTTTCCTGCCTCTTGCTCTTTGCACTGGAGAATAAAGGTCTTAATCATCTCTTCCACCTTTAAAACTTTATATAAGGCCACATAGTCTTCATGTTGGCTCTCATCGAAATGATTGCAAGCAAAATATTAGAGGAGATCGGAATTATATTTTCTAGAAAATACCATTTGCTTTTATGATCTCCCAATGACGAGAAAGCGTATTTTCTGTCTGTCTTTTATTTATGAAAATTTTATTTTTAAATGTAGCATATGTATGCTTTTAGGACTGCATAGATAAAAGTTACTTTTTTTTAGCTTATTCAAAACAACACTCAAAAATTACAAACAAAGCTAACAAATTCTATCAGTTTCAAAGTGATGGCAATGCAATTGTAAAGTAACACCTTCAAGATACACAAATTAGAAGCAGCAGACACATCAAACTAAAGTGACCTCTTCTGAGGGCAAAGCCCCTCTGACAAGTTCAGTCTGTGGCTTTGGGAGCAGGGAGGGACCGTAAGGCCTATGCTGAGGCCTGTGCAGTTTGCTAACATGGAAAGTGAGGGACTCACCCCAACAGCAGGGGGAGGGGGGTATTGGGAAGGACCCAGTCTTCATGCAGTAGAGCGAAGGAGTTGAAAGCATCCCTAGGAGACATTTCTGCAGTAAACAAGGTGAGGGGGCGCTGGTAGAACAATCATGGGCTGTGACAAGACCCAGACCAGCACCTGACAAGGCTACGCTGTCCTCCTTCATTAGCTTCCTCTGAAAATGAAACTGGCACTGTTTTTAAAAGCATCTCTTTTTCTCGGTGTCATGAAGGACCATGCACGCACAGAGTCATTAATTACTGGCCCTCGATGTGGCATCCACCGGGGACACTGAGGGCCATGGGGTTCTGAAGAGCCACATCAGGCATTGTTAATTCTTTGAGGGTAACTGTAGCAAATGTAAACTTGTGTTGATTTGGGGGGAGGGGGGGTTGACTCATTTGGAAATATTGATTTTCACAAAATTCACTGAAATAGGTAGCTTTGTGTTGACCAGTCCACTGTGCTTGATTCTACCACCAATAAATCAACCGATTTTTATTAGAGAGGGGACTTCTAGATAATTCCCAGCACAGGCTCCAAACACACTTATTTCACTATCTCTTTTTTATTATTAATGATTCCGTTTTCTCAAGTGGAGAAATACATATTTTCTTTCTCTATCATGTGTTTTCACATCATTCAGGGCCATGAGCTGAACATTAACAGAACTGAGACTTCACTGTAAAAGTAATATATGGATCTTACATAGACAGAATGGATTTAATTTTGTAATTTGTATGAGCTTCTGGTGGTCACTGGAAATATAGACTAACAAATCTAAGGAGAATTACTATAAAGCCCCAAAGGAAATCTGACCAAAGTTCTAAGGTTTTTCAAATAAAGTATAGGAGAAAAATCCAGGGTGTTTAAGAACTAAATAAAAAGTATAGAGAAAATAAGATTGTTTGCCTACGAAGAGATCTCACATAGTTTTTCTACTTTTCTCACCTCTGGTTTCTCATTATGAAGAGAAATAGCAAAAGTTTGAGTTTTGGGAACAGGCATGTAACCAAGACACAGAAAAAGAAAGCATTTAATCCCAAGGGTACTTCCTAATGAAGGAGCCAAGCCATTAACCTCCAGCCAGGAAGTGAGGCGAGGAGCAGAGACAGCTGAGGAAAATTTTGTAGGAAAAATGATTCGCTGTCCACCAGGCAGTCTAAACTTGTTTCAAAATGAAAAAGGAAAAGAAATAAAATGGAAACAAAATGGTCTACAGAGCAAGTTCTAGGACAGCCAGGGCTACACAGATAAACCCTGTCTCAAAATAGATAAATAAATTTGTGAAATTGATTTCATTAAAAAACAAATAAAATGTTTGCACATGATGCTGCTTAGGTTCCTAGATACAAAGACTGGCATTTAAAAAAAATTTCACCCAAAAGATGACAGCAGTCACCCTATAGTTTTTGATTACTCCACAGTGGGATTAGCGAATCTTATTTTAAATATTCCTTATATCTTATATTCCTAAATATCTTAAAAATTAAAAAAAATTAAGAGGAAATGTACCATAGACTTCTTCAACACAAACCAACCAGAAAAATCCAAAGACTTCAAATTCAGCCTTTATATAGTGCTGCTCATGGTAAGAGAGCTACCCTAGAGGTAGCGAATGAAGTATCAAAGGACAATTTCACTCCAGAAACGGCAAATGAATACAACTATTTTTTGTGCAAGTATATAATTGACTTAAAGTGGAGACACACTACCAAGAATCAAGTCAAGGTCTGCACATCTATTATTTGAATACAAGAATATTACATGTACCCTTTCTTTTTTTTTTAAGATATTTAGGAAGGTTTTTGCACTCAGGAGGCAGAGGTAGGCGTATCTCTGTGAGTTCGAGGCCAGCCTGGTCTACAGAGTGCTGGGATTAAAGGCATGCGCCACCACCGCCCGGCTACATGTACCCTTTCAATAAGATTTGGCTCTAACAGCAGGAATTGTAGCTGACTCAAAGACTTCATTCAAGTGCAAAAATTCCACAATATAAAGAACAACCATAGATTTTCAGAATACATGGGCAATCATTAACTCCTGGTTAAGGTTACCTTGTATTATCTGCAGATTAAATCACTTTTTTTTCTTGGCTATATAATGGCATTTTTAAAACTTAAGATTCTCCTAGGATTTAATAAGCATTTGAATTTACAATGCCCACAAACAGATCCAGCAAATTATAATGAGATCATTACATTACTCTTTAACTTTTATAAATAAATTCATGTTGTTTTGTTTTGTTGATTCGGTAACTCATCATTAATTTTTTTTTTTTTTTTTTGGTTTTTCGAGACAGGGTTTCTCTGTGTAGCTTTGCGCCTTTCCTGGAGCTCACTTGGTAGCCCAGGCTGGCCTCGAACTCACAGAGATCCGCCTGCCTCTGCCTCCCGAGTGCTGGGATGAAAGGCGTGCGCCACCAACGCCCGGCTCATCATTAATTTTTTAATCGCCAACAAAGCCCAACAATTCAGATAATGATCACATTACAAACCAGACAAAAAGAGAGTGAGGAAAGTGAGTCCTTCTACTTACAGGCTTCCTCTTCGGGGGAGGCTCAGCTCCTTCTGCAAAAGAAAAGAGAAAACACACATGGGAGGTGCCGCACCAGTTGATGTCATCAAAGTCTTTAGTGTTTTGACAGAGCGGACTCAAGTCTGATAAAGAATGTCCAAAAGTGTGACTTGGTGTCCCGATGACATAATTGTATGTCAGATCCCTCCCAGCACTGCTCTTGTTACACAAGAAAAGAGGTCTGAAGGGGCAGTTTATACTGTAAACAGCTTATCTGATTTTGAAGCATAAAACCGTTGGACCTTCAAAAAGCAACTTGAGTAAAATCCTGAGCTGAGTATTATTGTCCTGTGACTGAGCAGAGTCGGAAGAACCGGGGGACCTACCAAGACAAGAAATCTATAGAAGCAGGAGAAAGTTCAGAGGATTATAATTAAATGAAAGGTGAAATGAAAAGGGCAATTAAATCAGATTATTAAATCAGGCCAACTTACCCTCCAAGGAAACAAATTCCGGCAAAATACTAGGCATACCAAATATTACACTTCGTTATTTTAAAGAGAGCCTGCAAAGGGTTTTCTTCTGGAATTACTTCTCAAAACAAATGGCATTTATTACTTAGGTATTGAAAAGTAGGTTAATGAACCTCTAAAAGGTAGCCAGACAGCCACAATTACCAGAGTGTTGATACTTCTAAAGTATGCTCTCACACTTATCTCAAATTAAGATCATTATCTACAGAATCATAGAGGCAAAGAAAAAAAAAAAAAAAGAAAGAAAAAAGAACCAGGCAAGTAAGCAAGCAAACCACACACAAAATCCTGACTCAGAAGTACTTCCACCCACTACAGAAGGTCTAGAGGCCCCACTCCTGAAGGAGGATTACTTGATAGCAATAATTAAAGAATAGGAAGCCGTGAGTCAGCAGCTGACTTACACTCAAAATTCAGTACACTACAAATTTAGAAGAGTCTAAATTTGGTCATTCATCCTCAGAATTCTCATTTATTTGGCGTCTTCCAGAAGCTCCAGCATTCTCTTTGCAAAGGTATTTCCTCGGCTTCACACTCACCTTGTCTGTCCTCTATTTTTATTGGCCCCTGGACAAGGGCTTCAGACATCACTTCTAAACAGTGCAATTTACTCTAGCTTACAGAAAATGGCCTTGAGAGCAGAGGAGAGGCAAGGGAAGATGTGTGACGTGGGCTTTAGACACGAAGGTGTGTCCATATAGAGTTACCATAGATATCTCTGGTACTTTGAGAAATGAAGCACCCTCCTCCCACACAGCCAACAATTTCTGTTTGTTTTTACATTTTCCCCATTAAATCCTTGATTGTCCCCCAAGAAATTATAGTGTTTGCTAACGCTGGCTTCTTGTTTCTGAAAGGGAAATGCACCTTCATTAACCGATGACCAGAAGTGTCTTTAACCAGGATAGTCTCCTCAGGGGCTGAAATGCAACAGAAAACCAATGAGCAACTTTCTGTATATGAATCGTTGATTAAGCAAACACTAGAAATTAGTTTTGTATTTGGGCTTTTTTTCCCCTCTCACAGGACTCTCTAAAAGTCATACTTCATCAGACTGTGTCTCTTAGGAAAGAACTGAGATTCCTCAGCCAAAGGCCTAGAGCTCAGCAAGTCACCATTGCTGTGGCAGAAACTTATCAGAGGGCATAGATGATACCAGAGGCGCTATTAGTAAGAGCAAACAAGTAATAAATCAGATGGTGTATCAACTACATATGCAATAGAAGACTTGGAAGACGGAAGAAGGAAAAGGGACAAGTGGGTAACCATGGTTCAATCAGCCATATTCCCTGAAATGACCCGATCATAAACTGGCTGTTTTGCTCTTGGAAAAAGCTGCTGAAATAGCAAGATAAGGGTATAAGAACCAACCCTGTTTTTAATCAGCAGCCTTTCCAATGGGCCTGGAATTACGAGTTCTAAATAAGCAGAAAGGTTACAGTGGCTCACACAGCTCCCCTGCTCCACAGGATGGAGCCTGAGCTTCCAACGTGAGGAACGGGGGGGACATTTCACAGGCCACTGTCAGCTGACCTGAAGCCACCATGCTAACTGAACTGAAGGAGCTAATCCACCTGTCGGCTTGAATGTCAGGCTCAGGATGGGAAACTCAATTTGGTAGCAAATTGGAATCAGATGTGATGGTAATAAAGGGAGAGAAATGAATGTGCCTTGGCCAAGACCTTGTGAACGGTGGCTGCCCGAGTCTGCAAATACCAAGGGGGTCAGCAATTGCAGGCCGAGCAGGGGGCAGCTACTGCCCTAATGGATGGAGCCTACTTGCTAATAAATCAGCACAGGTCAGACATAAATGAACAGCACCAAGGCATTTTACTGCCTAAGCCCCATGGTACTCCATGTATGTGTCTTCATTTGATTTCCTTAATGTCAGGATAAGGTCACTAACACATACTTAGAAAATTAGATAAGATGTGTGGTATTGGTCCAGGCCATAAACCAAAGCTAGAATTTGGTATATAGGGAATATGTGTTAAAAGCTGTATTAAGCAAGAACTGGAAGTGGGAGAAAGTGGGATATAAAGGAAATGAAGGGGCAAGAAGCATCTATCTCAACTAAATATGTTTATTAATTATTTCCAGATTAAGAATATATTTTAAAATATTAAAGTTATAAAAAATTTTTTGTGGATACCGATTACTCAGTGACTTTGTTTAGGCTTGTTTTTTGTTTGTTTATTTGGTTTGTTTGTTTTGAGATAGGGTCTGAGGTTGTAGCCCAGGCTGGCAATCCTCCTGCTCAGCCTCTCAAGTGCTGGGATTATAGGCCATGAACGACCACACTTGTTCTCAGGGGCTTAGCATATTTTAGAATGCTAGTTATCATTATTTTCTTCATCTGTTCCTTATTCCCTTTCTAAGAATGTTAAATAGTTATGGTGAAAATGAGTATGAAGTACAAATAATCTTTTCTGAGACTTGACTTGTCTTGAGATCTCTTGATAAGATCGAGAGTGGCCATGCACAGTGTGCATACACATAACCCCAGCACTAAGAAGGATGGGAGGATGGGGAATGAGGATGTCTTGATCCACACTGGGCTATAGCAGAACCCCTATTTCAAAAAGAGAGACAGAGACAGAGAAAAGGCTGACAGACTGAGTATACCAAAATTTCCTCAAATTTAAGAAGAGAAGCCATGCAGAATTCAGGATGACAGGAGAAGTCCAGTGAGTGAGTGTAAGCCCGCACCAGCCAACTGCGGCCTCCAATGGGGATGGGGGTGGGGTGGGGGGAATGGCTCCCTGTGTTCATGAAGACAGCAAACTGCAATGTTATATATGTCTAAGAAGTTCTCACAGGTGTCATTTAAAAAAAAAAGCATTTATAGCATTTAAGTATTGGGCAGCTATCTATACACAAAGTAACACCACTAAACACTCCACATGTATTTAGAAAATTTCTGAACTATTCTTTTAAGAGATCAGTAAATTGTTGCCATAATAGTAAATGGAGATATGCAGGGATCCAAGTAATGTTGTAGACTACCCCCTCCACCAAGTGTCAGCACTCAATTCACCTTCTCTTGAGGGGGGCTGGACTTAATGACTCTAGTGACTCCCTCCCGGCAGACACCTCCTTGACCAAACAATCATTCAGCATCACAGGGGCAGGCCGTGTTGACATCAAGTACCCTCTGAGGATAAGGTCACTTCACACTTTGGTTGTCTTCCTAAAATTCTGTAACTCAACTCCATTGTCCTTATGAAAAATCATCATGCACTCCTAAAGAGAGAGCTATCCCAGTGCTTGTAAAACAAAGCTCAGAAAAATGTAAGGGAATGGAAAAGAAACCCTCAGAGATCAGAGAACACTAATGAAGCAGGATGGCTACATGTATTGTAGAATCTTGGCTTGGATCCTGGATCAAGAAAAGTATGTTAGTTCACAGCCCAGTGATTAAAAACACAGTTGAGCAGGGTGCAGGACGAAGTCACCAAGCATTTAATCCCAGCACTTGGGAGACAGAGGCAGATGACTATGAGTTCCAGGCCAGTCAGGGCTATGCAGTGAGACCCTGTCTTCAAAAACCAACCAACAAACTTACGTCTGTGGTTGACTTTTTGCGTTTGGTTTGGTTTGGTTTGGTTTGGTTTGGTTTGGTTTGGTTTGGTTTTTTGAGACAGAGTTTCTCTGTGTAGTTTTGGTGTCTGTCTTGGATCTCGCTCTGTAGACCAGGCTGGCCTCAAACCCACAGAGATCTGCCTACCTCTGCCTCCTGAGTGCTGGGATTAAAGGCGTGTGCCACCACCGCCCAGCTCGTGGTTGAGTTTTAAGCGAAGCACCAGTGTGACTTTTCTAGTCCTGACAACTATATTAAGGTTATGTACCATGCTATGTTGGCATTTGAGGAAGCTGGAAAGAGGATAGACAGGAATTCTCTGAACTGTCATCTTCTATAATTCTAAGATTATCCCCCCATATACACGTAAATTAGATGGGGGATAATGGGGATGGTAGAGGAAAGGATGAACAAGTAATTATTAAAATGCTCAAGCTTGTTTGAAGGCTTTATTTAATACTATGATTTAGAAAGCTACAGACATGGTCTAAGTGAGAGAAGATTGTGTAGAACTGGCCATGAAGAGGCATGAGGTACTTATATATGAAGAATGAGTCTACACTGTACTAAAGAGCTGGATGTGGGCCATAAAAGGAAACGTACAGAGGAGTCAAAATTAGGGGCCCTCGGTACACAGAGTTTGATGGAAGAGAAGCTCGGCATCAATGTGTGACATCAAGACTGTCCACTTGGGGCTGTCATACTGAAGTGTCTGCACAGCAGATGGATGGATGAATCTGGGTTCAAGAAAGGGGCTGGGACTAGAGACGGACTGTGGAATCCTCAGCACAGATGATGGTACAGAGAGCAATAAGCCTGGGGTGGGGTGGGCAGGTAAGAGAGAAGAGTCGGAAGAAGCAGGTGAGATGGACTAGACATAGTCCCATGGAGAAGCATGAAGGAGGTCCCACGCTAGCAGTAGCTGGGTCTCTTCAAAGCAACGGAAACTGAAGGGGGCTGACGTGTAAAGATTCGGTGGGTCACAGACAGCACTTTCTATCGCAACGAGATGACTGAGCAGACAGTGTCGGAACCTGAAGTTCAAGTCTGAGAACACGATGGGTAATGCACCTGGAAGGGAAACGTGTCAGAGAGCGCCTCCTGCAGGTTGTACCTTTAACTGTCCCCACACCTTTATCTCACAGCTAGTGGCAGGTTCCTACGCCATAAGGCTGCTTCTGGGCCTCTTGCTCCAGCGGCCAAGTGGGCAGTAAAGAGGAATATGAGCTTCTGTCACTATCACAAAGAGAAGCAGGGCCAAAGCCACCAAATTCATGTCCAGGGAACTCCTCCAAGACCGAGTTGGGGAATCGAAGACTGTGCAGCTTGCTTCTCCCAAACCCTGAAAACAAACAAAATGGCAATGACCGGAACAAACTACCTCCCAGAACCTTCCAGACAGAAGGAGGTCACATGCCCCTGTGGTCCCTGCTACTCTCTTCCCTTAGTTCCAGCATTTTCATCTTGTCACTGAGGGTTATGACCCATGCGAGCTGCTCTCTCTCTCTCTCCCTATGCATTTAGGGAGAGTTCCAAAAGCGAGGATGTGCACAGCAGCGGCCATGCCAGGCCATACATGTGGGCATATGAGGTGGAGGACAAAACAAAATGAAACCTATTTAAACGCTACTCAGGGAAACAGACCCAGACTCCCAATGAACAAAGAGGTCTCAGCAGGTGCGGGATTGTGCAGTCTAACCCGGATGTGTGCGTGCTAACAGGGAGAGAAAATGACAGGGATGAAATCATTCTGCTCAAGGGGAAGTTCGGAGCACTGGCTGACTTGGCTGAAGCAGGGATTCTGAAACCTGACTACACATTAATGTCACCCGGGGAGCTTTTAAAACTGCCAGTGCCTAAGCACCACCCCTGGAGAGCCAGAGAGAGGGGGAAAAACTGTTTGTAGCAATTGTTTATTAGAGGTTAGTTATTTTAAATCCCTTTAAAGACCACTAGTTTACATAAGCCTTTTTACCTTAAGAGATTTTCTTTTCCTTTAGGGAACATTAACCTCCTAGGCTGCCATTGTGGTAGTGAGAGCTAAGCTGTGATGTTATTTCCTGTGTGGGCAGGAAGTGGCCTAGGAGAAAGACCTATGCCACTCTAACGGTCACTGTGGCACCATTCTCCAGCAGGATGCTCACTGCCAAACACGGTGGCACAGCAGCCCGGGGTGGGGTCACCCAGAGGTCAGCCCTCCTAAAGGAACGCTTGGGTCGCTTTCTTGACTCAGTCACCAAGGTCTGAAGGCAGAGGACAGAAAGGCTTGTGTCACAGAACTAACTGCATCTCACACAGTACTTCCTTCTGAACCTGAGCAGAAGGCAAAACTGGTTCCTAACCCTGAGAGCTTCAGGAAACTGCCCCGGAAGCAAACAGTTTTCTGAGTGAAGAAAGTAAAGCTGGAAAAAGTAGGAGATCTTCATAGAAAAGTTTAAACACATGCACACGTTGGCCTAGAGCACACCTGTGAAATCCAAAGGGAACAGAGGCAAGCACAGGGTCCCAAAGCAGCCCCTCGATTCTTGAACAATCTATTTCTCTTTTTCTGTCTACAATTACAAAGCCAACTGGCTGTCTGGACAGGATACCAAGCATTGCTGTGGAAAAAGTCCACAGGAGACTAGCAACTGGCCAGAGGAGTAAGCCCGTCAAGTAACAGCTGAAAACTAAACTGAGGGCTGGGAGCCTGCTCACTGTGGTATCAACACTTGCTACGTAAGCACAAGAACCTGAGTTTGGATTCCCACTATTCACCTAAGGAGCCAGGCAGGTATAGGCACGCACACCCCTAACCCCAACAGGGTTGGGGGTGGAGACAGCAGAATCACTGGGACTTGCTGGCTGCCAACCCAGCTCCAGAATTAATGAGAGACCCTGTTTCAAGGGGTAAGCGTGGTGATAAAGCAGAATACCCAATGTCCTCTCTGGCCTCAGCTCATATGCACAGGCTTACACACCCCCCTCCATATAACACACACGCACACACACACACACACACACACACACACACACACACACACACACATCATCCAGTACCATTTCTCCACCTATATCCATTGTGGAAAAAAAAAAGAGGATGTTAGAACATTTTCCATTGCTACAACAAAATACGTTTGGTGGAGTAATTCTTAACCATAGAGGTTTGTGCAGCTCACAGTTTGGGAGGCTGGGGATCTGAGAACACCTCTGGCCTCATGGTAGATGCTAACAGTGGCTAGAGCATGTGTAGAATAGAATACATGGTGAGACAGAAAGCCAGAGGGACTGGGGGCCAGGATAACTCTTTATAATAACCCACTCCTGTAGGACCCAAGGTCCCTTAAGAGGGAAAGTAATCCCTCTTGCAGGTGGCATCCTGTATATGGCCACACCACCCTGAACACACGTTATCTCCTGTGAGCACAGCATCCCTGATGACCTAATGACTTCTCAGTCGGTTCTACCTTTTAAAGGTCTCCTCTACTCTACATACTGACATGCCAAGGACCAAGCTTTCAAGTCATGAACCTTTGGGGAACACACCAAAAAACCATATCTCAAACCACAGCAAGTATGCCAGAAAGGTGGCATGAGAGGCTGAAGGAAAATACAAGCAAGGGGACGTTGCAATGATGGTGAGGAGGAGGAGGAGGAGGAGGAGGAGGAGGAGGAAGACTTGCCCCTAGTACAAGTGAAAGGGACATTTTAAAAAAGTAAAACTGAAGTTATTCACTGTGGCTCTATAAATTCGGTTACTGTGAAGGCAAAAATCTGCCAAGGGTGAAGACAAGGGCACATTTGGGGATTAAAGCACGCGAAATGGGTTTCTTTTATTCAATCACACACACTTTAGTAAAGGTTGACATGGCAGAGGCCATGCCAGCTCTGGGGATAAAGGACTTCACTCCGTGTAAAATGCAGTGTGAAAAGGCGTGGGATACAGGAGGGCTCTTCAATGTATTCAACAGCAAAGGGTGGGACGCTGGGTTTCCTCTGA
This sequence comes from Peromyscus attwateri, assembly GCA_902168425.1. NCBI lineage: Eukaryota > Metazoa > Chordata > Mammalia > Rodentia > Cricetidae > Peromyscus > Peromyscus attwateri. The sequence continues at coordinate 7,368 of CABHPP010119032.1, read as the reverse complement.
GGAGGGTCAGCACGGCTCCCCTGTTATAAATGACGGCAACTTCTGATGGAACCAACACAGCCCTTAACCTCTAAACGGTTCTCAATCTGGGGGGTCGAACGACCTTTCACAGGGGTCACCTAAGACCATTGGAAAACACAGACATTTACATTATGATTCACAACAGTAGCAGAATTACAGTTATGAAGTAGCAATGAAAATACTTTTATGGTTGGGGGGTCACCATAGCATGAGGAACTGTATTAAAGGGTCGCAGCATTTGCAAGGTTGAGAACCACTGCTTTAGAAGCTCTGACTAAATTAAGTAAGTAGCAAAGCCCATTTTCCTTGACCAAAGTAATGAGCTGAGAGATAGCATGTGGCCCAACCTGGGCAAAGTAGATATAAAATGATGTTTGCTCGGGGAGCCCCGGAAAGAAGTTCACGAGCCTTATCCAAGAGAGTTAGCAGGAGAGGTAGGGAGCTGGTGATGGGCATCAAAGGTGCATGGGGAAGATGAGGAGAAGTAAGGCACCAGGTGACCCTTGTGAAACATTGGATCTAGCCTTGCATATTTTCTGGATACATGAACCGAAGAAGTCTATCATTGCTTAAACCAGTTGTTTGACGATTCAAAAATTTCCAAGTGACACAATACTCTGCTTGCGTCTGCTTCACATGCTCCTTCTACTGTAAGGTCTGGGCACTGGCTAGGCAGCCCCAGGATTGGCTGATGAAGTACTGCAGAGAGGCAAGGTCCAGTGCAGGATGGGTAGGGGGTGAACCCTTAGAGTGCTTGGGAAGTAGAGAGGAAAGAAAACTCAATAGGGCAGAGTGCAAAGGCAGGGGTGTAGCCACATCGTGGACTGTGTTCAAAGGGCTTGCATTTATCCTGTATGCAAGGGGAACTCCATGCATACTTCCACTTCAACAGGAGAAGACGGCCAGGTGACATGTTCAAAAAGCTCCACTCCGGCCGAGCGGTGGTGGCACACGCCTTTAATCCCAGTACTCTAGAGGCAGAGCTGGGTGGATCTCTGTGAGTTCGAGGCCAACCTGGGATACAGAGTGAATTCCAGGAAAGGCACCCAACTACACAGGGAAACCCTGTCTCAAAACACCAAGACAGCTCCACTCCAGCATTATGGTGTTGCATGGCTCACAGACGGCAAAAAAGCGGGGACATCCTAGAGGCTTATTCTACGATCCTGGGAGCAAGGCCGAGCACCAGGACCAAGGATGAGGAAGAGAAAGGCAGGCAGCAGGGAGGCAGGCTTAAGATAAGACTGAGTACACAGCATCGCAGGGATGTGAGAAGACATGCTTGGCTTCGGGGAAAGTCAGAAGAGCCATGATGGATAAGGACAGCGTGCTACCCCGAGAAGAGGAAAGGGGGCTTCCGATGTAAAGGCACGGAGGGCTTTCAGCAGAGAAAAACTGGAAATCTGAAATGGATGAGGGAACAGTAAAACGTGTAAATGATCAACAGGGTTCCAGAGTACAGGAACAGGGGTAGAGCTGCAGAGGAGGAAACCGGCAAAGCCAGTATCCCGGGCTTGGATGAAAAGTTAGCATCCATCATGACAAACTCCTTTTCCACTCTACAGTTTTCATGTAAACGGTCGGTACTGTGTGTCTGTACTAAACTCAGCGACATCACAAATGTAGTGGTGGCCTCTAACTTACTGCAGGTGGACAAACACTGGCCCGTTTAATCGTCGCCATTATTCCTGCTTCACCAATGAAGGGGATGGTGGCAAATGTCTCAGTGTGTCCTTAAATCCACACCTGCCTAATCCAGGGAACAGAAAGTGTCCTTCCTTACCAGGGCACAGCTGGGGGTATTTGTACCAGTCTCCCCTCATGGCACCTTCTAAGGGGCTTCAGAGCGGCTAGCACCCTGCCAGTATCTGTCTGAAATGAGAGGCGCAACTGACTTGGGCAGCTTCTTCTTCTAAGCAAATTTCACACTGAAATTGCTTTTACAGACTCTGATTGTATTTGAAGCACAGTCCTGCAAGCATGTTACTTTTAACACCGACTTTTCGCCAGCAGAAAAGGCGTACGTAACACACCAAATCATCAGCTAACCCTAAGTAAATGAGCAAGTGAAACAAGCTTCCTTTCCAATCAATTACTGTGGTTTGGGATACTTCCTAACGGATTATGGCCTTGATGTCAAAACATCAAGCTTGGGAATCAGGCACGTGTGTTCTCAGTATTACCAAAGAGACGTCCACTGGAAGGCTCAGGTCACAGGCGTCTCTGTGGGGGCTTGTCTGAATAATAACGGACACATATGGGATTAGCAGCTGCACATCACTGAGTGTCTACCATGTACCATGCAATGTACACGCACTACCCCACGGTTAACAGCTTCGAACCTGCACTCATTTCGTACATGGTGTGCTCAATTTCCCCAAGAACAAAAGAACTCTTTCTGGGGAAAATGTTTGCGTCAATTTTAAAAGTTACGAAAACCAGTTTGGGTCATATTGGAAATCTAGCTTTTTGAAAGAAAAGAAGTTACAATAGAAAAAAAATTAGGTCCATCGAAGTTAATGCTTAAAGATGTATTTATCGTGTTGGGGTGATGGCCCACTGGAGCATAAGGACCCGAGTTCAATCCTCAGGACTCTTGTACAAAAGCCCCAGGTGTGACTGATATACTTATAATCCTTGAGGAGGTAGACAGGGCTCA
>CABHPP010119031.1:13304-24361 GCA_902168425.1 Peromyscus attwateri | reverse complement strand
TAGGAGATGACATTCTTCACGGCCGGCATGCCGTGGACCTCCCACTCCACGTCTTCAATGAAGTCAGAGAGATCGCCGCTGTCCAGGGCGTTGAACAGGTCCACCTGGTTGCCGTTGTAGGTCCAGGAGCCGAAGGTCAGGTTGCACTGTTGGCTGTCGAAGGGGAAATAGGTGACATCGACCACACAGGAGCTTTTGGTGATGGCTGGCGAGTCCCAGGTGATGAGCCCATCGTACCGCAGGACCACATTGGTGTTCACGGGTTCCGAGGACTCGTCGTCAGCCCTGGAGAGTGGATGGGGACAAGGACAGGCACTTGTTAAGGAGCCTTGCTGACTCACCCCTGTGTCTGTCCCTTCAGCATCCTTGGCGGTGAGCCCTCTTTCTCGGTCCCTCTGGCACGTGAGTCTGGAATCCCTTCCAAGGCATCCTTCTCTCTCCTCCACCTCCTGCCACTGCTCTGGACCACTTCCCTTACCGTCTTCCATTAAACATCTCTGCTGGGTTCCTCCCAGCCCGAATCAATGCTACCCATGATCTGAACATCCAAAGAGAAGGGAGTCTGTCAGCGCGAAAGTCTGAGTCTCTGGTTTCATCGCTGCCATTGGAGGTGAGTGTGTTCTTTTGGAAAACACAGGGAAAAAACCATTCATCCATAATATTACAGATGTTCACTAATTCTTGGGATATCTTCTCTTATTTTATCAACATCTGCCCCTGCTATTTCTAGGTATGAAAACTCTATTTTCTTTAGGGAGTTAGTCTGCCCTCCCTGCCGTTACAGGGCAGAGGCACCCTCGGCATGAGCTCAGGAGCACACAGCTTGCTTCTCTAGTACACACAGCGCCGGTGCGGGTTTAACTTAGTGATGTGTAATCTTGCAAAGAAGCATTTTGGTAGTACTGGTCACTGCGGTGCCCAACCGAACTAAGAGGCCTGTTTGTTCCCTGGGGAGAGTTGGTAGAACCTACAGAAAACGCTGAGAGATCATCTATGTCAACTGAATTCTCAGATCTCACTCTGTGGATCAAAGTGGCAGTGGATCCCATGACTCATCTTAGAGAGAGGGTGGGGAGGGAGGGAGAAGAGGAGGGGGAGGAGGGGGAGACAGGGTAGATTCTTAAATGTTAGCTTGCTTGGAAGGCGTATGGAACATTCCCCTGGTCATTTAAAATGAGGAATGGACAGCAGGTTATGACCTTTGGGAGGGGCCTGAGGAAGGAATGAGTAAACCCAAGGCTGCCACTCAGGAATTCCTTAAGGAATCTTCATGACCACTAAGAGGCTCTGCCCAAGGAGCCCTCCCCCAATAGCCTCCATTTTTATCTGAACAACAGAAGAAGCCCTCTCAACCCACAGGAGCTCAGGTTCCAGAAGAGAGAGAGAGAGAGAGAGAGAGAGAGACGGTCCTGTGACAACAGCCAGGAGATGGAGACATTGAGCTTGAATTGGGGCAAGAGATCTGGCTCCTGGATGTGTAGCCAGTGGGCTAGCAGCACCCAGAGCCCTCTGGAGCTTGTAGAAATGCAGATTGCAGGCCCACCCTACATCTACTGAATTCGAATCTGGGTTTTGTCGAGATCGGTAGGTGGTTTCAAGTATACTTCCTAGTTTGAGAAACATGAACTGGACCTACGTACGCAAGGGCCCTTGCTCTGAGAAAAGGAGCCAAAACAGTCCCAAGAGTCCATCCTCCCCCCACTCTATAGTCTGAAACCCACAGGGCAGGTTCTAGGTGGCCCATCCTACCTAATCTTAGTAACATTTCTGGCACCTAATCTTCGGACCGTGAGCAGGTTAAACTGTATCTCCAGAAATTCTTACACTGGAGTCCCAGCTTCTCTAGCATCCCAGAATGCGACCTTACGTAAAAACAGAACTAAAGCCGGGCGTTGGTGGCGCACACCTTTAATCCCAGCACTCGGGAGGCAGAGGCAGGCGGATCTCTGTGAGTTCGAGGCCAGCCTGGGCTACAAAGTGAGGGCGGAGGATGAGGCAGAAAGACTGCCAGATCCAGGACAGCTTGAGCAAAACAGCAAGATCCTGTCTTTAGAAACAGAGAAACAGCCAGGTGGTGGTGGTGCACGCTTTTAATCCCAGCACTTGGGAGGCAGAGCCAGACGGATCTCTGTGAGTTCGAGGCCAGCCTGGGCTACAGAGTGAGTTCTAGGACAGCCAGGGCTGTTACACCAAGAAATCCTGTCACAAAAAAAAAATGAACTAAGGAACAACCAACAACCAAAACTACATAAGGAAGGAAGAGAGGGAAAGAGGGAAGAGGAGAAGAGTTATTGTAGATACAGTGAGTAAAGATGTAGCTCATGCTGGAGCAGGGTGGCCACCTCAGTCTATACCACAAGTCTACTTACAAGGGAGGGGATTCAGGGACAGGACACACAGAGGGAGAACCCCCTGTGAAGATGAAGGCAAAGATCCAAGTGATGCTTCCACAGCTCAGGGGACACAGAGGACAGCAAACACTAGAAGCTGGGGAGAGACATGGAACAGGTTCCTGCTGGCAGCCCACTGACGCATTCATCCTCCAGCCTCCAAAAGTGTGAGCTGACCAGAGTCTCACCTTCAAGTCACCCTGTCTGTGCTTCTAGCTTATTCCTTAGAAGACTAACACTGCCTCCAATTCTGCCCCTGAAAGGGAGAATGTAAAATTTGACAGTCTCCTTCCAACGCTAGGCTTTTAGGAGCTGATCCTCTATAATCTGAGATTTGGACTAGGAACACAGATTGATGCTCCATGTGTGTTTTAAATGTCCCCTTGACATCATGTTTAAACTCCTACTAAATCAGTAGGTTCATCGCAGGGAATCTTCTGGTCTGAGTCGCACTTACTTGTTGTACAGGACAATGTCCGGCCTCCACACCAGGTCGCTGGGGATCCTGATGGAGTCCAGCCCATCATACTGGTCTCGGTCCCATGTCAGATACGCGTCGTGCCAGGTTTGGCGGATCCACAGGTAGGCTGTCAGAATCTGATTTCTCTCATCCTAAGCAATGAATCCAGGTGTCACTTTATTCAGTCCACGCTTTTAGTTTTGGGACAACTTATTCTTGATAACAGGAATCTTAAGAATGCCCGTCTATTTCCAACCCACAAACGAGACCTTTCAAAATTCTATCTGGTTGATTGATTATCAAGGCTGCATCTAATGTCTCCTTGATATAGTGTGCAGAATGTAGAAGAGACAGGTATTTAAGATTTTATATCTTTCCATGAACCAACTGCTCAATTTTCTCTGAAAATGGATCAGCCAACGATACACTTGAGCCAGGAGTCGGGAAATATCTACCATGTGTGAAAGAAAACATCATTCAAATCTCCTAATGCTGTGCAATTAAATATTTATATGCAGGAAATCAGCCCTGTCATCTTAAAACACACCTTTTTTTTGTTGTTTTAAATTGTGATTAAATCCACATAACGTCAAAGTACTATTTTAGGAGACTGGAGTAGAATGTGTGTACTGCTCTTTCAGGGGACCTGAGTTCAGTTCCCAGCACCCACGTCAGGCAGCCCCCCACTGCCTGTAATTCTAGCTCCAGGGGATCTGTTGCCCTCTTCTGGCCTCCACAGTCACAGCACTAATATGCACAAACACACACACAGGCACACACATACACATAATTAAAATAAAATATGAAAAAGCTCCATTTTAGCCATTTTACAATTGCCAGTGGCTTCCAGTAATTTACCACACTGTATAATTCTCTCAATTATCTGACTCAAGCACATTTTCATCACACCTGAAAGAAATCCCATAGCCATTAAGCAGTCACTAGTCCTTCCCCAAGCCCCTGGCAACCCATGCTCTGTTTTCTGTCTGAATGGACAGACCTATTTTGCACACTCATGAATAGAATTGTACCTACCATATGCAACACTGTTTCTTTGGACTGCCTTAGTCTGTTAGTGTTTGTGGCCAGAACTGTAGGTGATAGCAACATTAGTGACATTAGATGTTATTTAGTGAACTGACTCATTCAATAGAAAGCTTCCTCTTCCGGGCTCTCTTTCCTCCTGCAAGCTGGTACCCAGAACTGCCCACGTCACTCTCTCCCAAGGTCCTCTCGAGACACTCCCTTTAGAAGCAAATGCTTGTTTTCGCTGTAATCCTCTTTCCAGAGTGTCGTCATCAACTGCTACTCACCATATCCTTGATCTGAGAAAGTGTGATCTGCAGTGTGACATTCAGGACTGTGTCCGTATCTTCTACCGGACGCAGGGCATTGGAGTAATCTTCAAAGAGATCGTTAAACAATTTCTGAGCGTATTTTCCATCTGCCGTTTCTACAGCTGCTCAAAGAAAGGACCCGGATCAGCATTTCAAAACAAGAACGTCTCTGGGATCGAAATGAGGGATGTCTCCACATTAGCTAGAGACAAGTTTGGAGTGAGTGGATGAGTTCTTTTTCTGGCTGGTCCTATCTACTCCAATCATCAGGAGTCAGAAAGAGGGATGAACACGTCTCTTGTGTACTCACATCTGCTCTCCTGTCTTTCTGACCCTACCCCATCTCCTACCAAAGAAAAGGCTCTAGAAGAGTCCACATGGAGCATGGCACTAGACTCTCACCTCTGAGTCCAGAAGCAGCGAAATACATCCAACAAAAGGAGATGCAGGAATGGGGACGGTTCATCTTTGCCCGATCTCTAGAATGCCCCAGCCAGATAACAAGGACTTTCATCTATGGAGGACACAAAGCACCCTCGCTGCCAGTCACGTAACAGAAGGTGACTGCCTGCCCTCCCCTCTGGTAAGCTGAGACTGCAGCTCTAGTAACTATGATGCCAGAAGCCGGGTGGGGGTGGAGGTGGGGGGAATGAGGGAGTTAGGCAGTGCTGCTCTTAGTGGGGTATCTTAGCGCACAGCTACCTTCCATCCAGACCAAAGAAGAAAAGGAGGATGCAGGAACCAAGGGCACACCTGACAACCTAGAGACTCCATGTACGCAGGATGGGAGCTTGCTACACCTGCCACAGTTGGCTTCAGAATCCAAGGGAAGCTGAATGACTATAGGCTGACAGAGCTGACATCCAGAGACCACTGGGGCCATTCTGGTAGCATTCAAAGCAGGAAGGGAAATGGCTGTCTGGTCTCTAGAACAAGTAGACTGTTGAGTTTCTTCTATCCCTGGTTCTGATCACTTCTTCCATTGTCCCACTGGGCACAGATCTTGCAGAGTAAAGGGGTAGGAATGTCTGCGTGAGACGGTCTGCCGCATGGGAGAAGTAGTCTGGCCCCGGAGGGAGTGGCAGTGTCTCGAATTAGAATTGGAGCCAAACACCTGGGTGTGGTACCTATTCAAACTTTTACTGGCCCTACAACTCTGGACAAATCTCCCGGTCATTCTGAGTGTCCCTAAGCAAACTGACTAGGGAAAATAACAATCCCTCTCCCAAAAGCTACCCGTCTATACCTGTGTAAACAGGACAGCCTCAAGGACATGCTAGAGATTTAGGTCTCTCTCAGCCTTGCAGCTTCAGAATGTCTCCATCTCCCCAGCCAACCAGGCTTCGCAAGCTCTTACAGCAATGCTTCAAAGGCTAACCAGACCCCGTGAGCCTAACTTCCAGCCGACATGCTATCACCACACTGCTTCTCCTTTTCACTGAAATGCTATTTTATATCATTTCATTCACTTTTCACATAGCTAATTTTGTGCACAGTACGAGAGTGACGCACACGTACATGTCAATTTCTGTTGCATCTGTAGTCTGGCAGCTACCTTGAGAACCAAATTCAGATACTCTGGCTGCCTGGGATCAAAGCAAGGAAATCGGATAGCACTATTCGTTCAGGTTACAGGTAGATAATGAGTCGTCACTCCATCCCTCTTCAGGAAAAGGTCTCCCATATGGAACAGACATCCAAGCCGTCAGCTGAATGTGCTTCTGATTGTCCACCCACCTCTGTTCTTTGAGAAAACATTATTTCCCTCTCCAGTCTCACTCATCCCGTGACACAAGTCCTAGGCCCTGGGACCAAACGCTTCCTTCAACACACAACTGCTCTCCAGCATCCAAGGCTGCGGGTGCTCTTGGAGTTTTACTTAACCGTTTGTTTTCCTGTGGGGAAGCCAAGGTCCCGAGATGCACACTGGCTTGCTTCCAGCAGCAAGTGGCTGGTGATGGGATCCAGGCCACCTACCCCAAAGTACTATGCTCACAACATGAACATGCCTGTCCTGGTTTTTTAACAGTATGGCTTTGGATGCAGGGAAGTGATAGTTTGCTTACAGGCTTAAACTCTTCCTGCCTCACCTCCTGTTTCTTTTATTCTCCACAGTACTCTGAGCAAGAGATGCTCAGGGAACCCTTAGTACCAGCTGCCCTGGTGGCTGCTTTTGGTTACTTGTGGCCAACTCTGTTCGTTCAGTGGGTCACTTAGAGTTAAAAAATAATAATAATGATGATGATGAGAAAGCTGATGGTCACCTCTTAATACTAACAAAATGCTAATTAAGTCAATGCTTAGCTAATTAGTCAACTGATTTGGGGGGTGGGGGGAGTGTGGAGAGGGTTGTGCCTTGAGGCCAGGATGCTAACGAATACAAAGTAAACTTATAAATTCTTTATTGCTTCTCATCTCTTGGCTAAGACCAAGTGTAAATTCCTTCCAACAATCATGATGGGAGGGCTGGGGAAATGGCTCGGCAGGTAATGCATGTGCTTCAAGCACAAGGACCCGAGTTCAAATCCCCCCGAACCCACACGAAGCCAGGCAATGCAGTGTGCATCTGTATCTCTGTGTTCCTAAGAGGTGGAAACAGGAGGACTCTCTGGAGCTCACGGGAGAGCGGTGAGGAGCAGAGACCCTGTCTCGAAGTAGGAGGAACAGCATCCAAGGTTGTCCTCTGACTTCCAAAAGTGTGCCGTGACACACATACACCGTTACTCACAGGTAAACGCATGCACACATACATATGCGTGCACACACAATATACACACATACATCACACTCACACACACAGACACACACATGCACACACACGCATGCACGCACAGACACACAGACACACAGACACACAGACACACACACACACACACACACACACACACACGCCAATACCAGCGCAGGGGGAAGGAGGTTTAATTGCTTTCCCAAGCCCTGCTCATCTTCCACTAAACTGCCACCTCTCCATCCAAGCCATACTGAAAAAAGGGACCTGGAACTCCTGCTTCCAGGATATTCAGCGGCAGAAGAAATTAGCTGAATTCACTGTGTAAGATTCAAGAAGGCTTGAAAGCAGGCAGATAGCATTAGAGAGGATTTTTTTTTTTAATGTAGACTTGCTATATAGCTGAGGCTGGAGCTTCTGACCCTTCTGCCTCTACCTCCCCAATTCTGCAATTAAAGGCATGTATCACCATGCCTGACTGGCTAGTTGAAGAACTTGGGGCAAATTACTTAGTCTCTCCATACCTCAGTTTCTTCATCTATAAAATGGGGATGATTATACAATGGCTACCTCCTAGAGGTGTTTTGAGAAGTAAATGAATTACTTCATGGGAAACTCTAAAAACACTACTCGATTATAAAACTGTAGCACAAATCTTATAAGGTCTTATTAATAAAAACAAACCTGGAGCCAGGTATTGGAGTGAATGCTGGAAGATCAGAGAAGCAGAACAAGCCACAGCTTCCTCACCTCGTCAGTTCCTCAGCTGATCCTGTTTCCTCAGACTGGAAGCCTCTGAGTTCTCATCCAAATGGATCTCAGCTGAACTGCTGCTAAAAGCCTAAAAGCTTAACCAGGCTATAGTTCCTGGTCCTCACATCTTAAATACCTTTCTGCTTCCTGCCATCACTTCCTGGGATTAAAGACTCTTATTACCATGCCTAGCTGTTTCTAGTGTGGCTTTGAACTCACAGAGATCCAGACGGATCTCTGCCTCTGGAATGCTAGGATTAAAGGTGTATATGCCACCATTTTCTGGCCTCTATATCTAGTGGCTGTTCTGTTCTCTGATCCCAGATAAGTTTATTAGTGTGCACAATATATTGAGGAACACAATATCACCACATAAAACTGTTAAAAAGTAAGCGTTACTGGGGAAAGCATACTCTATATATCTATATCTAGATAGATAAATACATATAAGCTATAGTTAAAATTTATTTATTTAATTAATTTTCTTTCTTCTTCCTTCAATAACTCTCTCTCTCTCTCTCTCTCTCTCTCTCTCTCTCTCTCTCTCTCTCTCTCTCTCTCTCTCTTTCTTTTTCCATCTATCTCTCTACAGACCTGGTTAGAGAACAATTGTTTCATTTGACAAATAGCTTGTATTTTGGGTGGGAGAGTTTCGTTACTGCTATTTTCTTGTCCTTTTTAAAGATTTTTTTTGTTTATGTGAATATGTGTATGTGTTTGTGTGAGTGTGCATATATATGTGTGTTCCCCTCAAGGCCAGAAGAAGGTGGTTGTGAGCCATCTGACTGGGGTGCTGGGAATCAAACTCTGGTCCCTGGAAGAGCAGCAAGTGCTCTTACCTGATGAGCCATTCCTCCAGGCCTCCCCCCCCCCACAGCAATGTTAATATTATTGTCAGCCCACAGTAGAGTTGTTTATTTATTTTTGTAATAATATTGGTGAGTGGGTAGGAGGTGTTGAGACAGAGTGTTTTATGTAGCTCCAGGTCAACCTTAAACTCCTTTGTAGACAAAATGTTACAGGTATGAGCCGGAATGCCTAGTGGTAGCAGTTTGTACGCTGTGAGTTACCCAGTCTAAACCTATCACAGAGATGAGCAAACCCTTTCTCTAAAAAAAAACAAAAACGCGAACAGCAAATATTTTCAGCTTTGCTCCATCTGGTCTCCTTACCAGTCACTCTTCCTGAAGGTTAGACTGAGAAAGCAGATGAATCGCAAAATGAATGAGTGTGCCTGTGTTCCGAGAAAATCTTATTTACAGCCAGGCGCAGTGGCTCAAGTGTCTGTGATCTCAGCGTTCAGGAGGCCGAGGCAGGAGGATTTCTGGATTGCAGCAGGTGCCAGGCCAGACATGTTTCAAAACAAATGAACAAACAGATTTATAGACAAGAAAGGAAGGAAGGAAGCAAGCAAGCAAGCAAGCAAGCAAGGAAGGAAGCAAAGAAGCAAGGAAGGAAGCAAAGAAGCAAGGAAGGGGACTGGAGAGATGGCTCAGCTGTTAAGAGCTCTGGCTGTTCTTCCAGAGGTTCTGAGTTCAATTCCCAGCGACCACATGGTGGCTCACAACCATCTGTAATGAGATCTGGCACCCTCCTTTGGCCTGCAGGGACACATGCAGGCAGAACACTGTATACACAATAAATAAATAATTGAAAGATAAAGAGAGAGAGAGAGAGAGAGAGAGAGAGAGAGAGAGAGAGAGAGAGAAAGAAAATCTTATTTACAAAATAGATGGTTGGTCATGGTTTATTGGCCCCTGATCCTGGTCACTGAATTCATAAATCCACATAACTGTACTCAGACAAAGTGTGCTCAGGTTCAGTGCCCCATGAAGAAGGGGCATCGCCTTCAGGCAGAAGAGAGTGCCCACCCTGGCATGGTAAGGTGCAAGGCTGAGCCAGGGTAGACACTCAGCACCTCTCAGCCCTTTACTGATACCATCGTCTACACAGGCTCCAAATATAGGAGACTTTCTAACAAAGAGTTAGAAACACATGGGACCAAAGAACGCACAGTAGCCCTCATGTGTTGAGTGAAGGCTGTACAAACCTCTCCTAGCCATTAGCATGCCAGGCAAGGAATTAGAGTCCTCCAATATTGGTTATATACCTAGTGACGTTAGGAACTGTGTTACAGCTGGTCCAGGGGCAGGCAGCTGTGGAGAAAATTGGGGTGTTCCAGAAGTATGTGTGAGTCTCTGGGACCCCAGGAATCAGAGCCGGATACTGGGAGGATGGGATGGGCTCAGCTTCACTGAGAGGTAAAGAGTCCCAGGGGGCTGGTGATTCCCCTCAGCTTTCCCCCAATTGTACCCCAATCTGTTGTCCTGGGGGAACTGCTGGGTAGAGCAGAACAAGAGGGAGTGGGGGGGGGGCTTGGGAACAAGGGAGCATGAGTGCATATTGCATTGCACTGGACGAAAAGCATCCTCACTGGCTGTAGAGCTGCGTCTACCTTTATAGCTTCAGGTGTCTAAACAACACTCTCCCCACAATGCCTGGTGATGCTAGAGGTGTGCAGTGGACTGGGCACCCCATTCTGCTGCAACCCAGCAAGGCAGGTTTGCCCGGGGCTTCTGAGAACCATGAAAGAAAAGCCTCATGACCCAAAATAAACTTGGTGAACGTGCCAGTCTTCTGTCCTTTTTCTCCCACCTCATGATGTGCTGCCACTTTTTACTATACACTATACACTATATACTATACACTATATACTATATACTGTATGCTATGTGCTATATATTATACGCTATACACTACATACTATATGCTATATACTGTATACTGTATGCTATATGCTATACACTATATACTATATGCTACATACTATATACTATATGCTACATACTATATACTATACACTATATTACTATACACCATATACTAAATACTATATACTACATGCTATATGCTATATACTATACACTATATGCTATATGTTATATGCTATATACTATATACTGTATACTGCATACTATATACTATATACTATACACTATATACTATATACTATAATCATACACTATATACTACACACTATATACTATAGGCTATGTGCTATATACTATATACTGTATACTGCATACTATACACTATATACTATACACTATACACACTACATACTATATACTACATGCTATATGCTATACATTATATGCTATATGTTATATGCTATATACTATATACTGTATACTGCATATTATATACCATACACTATACACTATATACTATATACTACACACTATATACTATAATCATACACTATATACTATATACTACACACCATATACTATATGCTATGTGCTATATGTTATATGCTATATACTATATACTGTATACTGCATACTATATACTATACACTATACACTATATACTATATACTATAATCA
>CABHPP010119030.1:29586-41490 GCA_902168425.1 Peromyscus attwateri | reverse complement strand
AATTCCTGTTGAATTAGTTGTAACAAGTCATGTCCAGAGGTCCTTGATGAAGTGATCCATGCTGTTTTTAGACTCTGCACTGCCAGGACTGCATGTTGTGAATCAGAATATATGTTTTGAGGTTGAGGGTAACATTGAAAGGTGATGTAAGTCATGTGTAATTCCATTTGTTGTGCAGAAACAGCTGGGTGATTAAAATCAGTGAAGCATCTCTAGAAACAAGGGCATCCTACCATCTTTTGTGCCATCTATAAACATGACTTGTGCAGAGGGTATTGGCTGAAGCTTGGTACTTCCAGGAAATAAAATAGCATGTTAGGATGCAAAATCAATAAGCTTGCTTGAAGGGAAATGACTATCAATTGGAAAAGAATATACAGGAAAAGCCATTGTTAACTTATCTGAGGTATTTAACAAAAAAATCCTGTTTTTTCTTATAAAGAATATAAATTTTGGGCTGGAGAGATGGCTCAGTGGTTAAGAGCACTGGCTGCTCTTCCAGAGGTCCTGAGTTCAATTCTGAGCAAACACATAGTGGCTCACAACCATCTATAATGAAATCTGATGTCCTCTTCTGGAATGCAGGCATATGTGCAGACAGAGCACTCGTACCTAAAAAAATACATACATAAAAGAATAGAAATTTTTATAGGCTCTTGTCCAAATAATTACTTTGCATGAGACCTCCCAAGAATTATCAATTCAGCAACTATAAGCCAATATGGAGTGATAACCTTTTTTGGACTGATAGACAGATGAGTATCTCATCCTAGATGTATCTTGGCACCTTGTTTCAGAGCAACTCTGTGGGGTGTTGGAAGAAGTGATAACTAATGCAGCAACAGCATAGGGATTTGAGATGCACTGATGGTGAGCATTCATTCCTACACTCATTTTCCACTTACTATAATGCTATATGTTCAGGCTCAGTCCATTCCCTAGGAGATGACGGATCAGAATTCCCCTTAAAAACATCAAATAAAGGTTGCAGTTGTGGTGTGGGATTTTTTTTAACCTAGGTCTGCAAATGAACATTTCTCTCCCACCTGCCTATTCCCAAATATCTGGCAGCTGCTTCCCAAATAATTGACAAAGAGGCTTAATATAAATTATAAATGCTAGACCAATGGCGCAGGCTTATTACTAGCTAGCTCTTATATTTTAAGCTAACCTATATTTCTTATTTACCCTCTGCCACATGGTAGTACCTTTATTGGCATGATGTGTTCATCTTCTGTTCTCTGCATCTGACTGGCTACTACAGACTCTGCCCTTCTTCTTCCTACCATTTTCAGTTTGGCTTTTCTGCCTAACTTTATCCTGTTCAACTATTGGCCAGTCAGCTTCTTTATTCAACCATCACAATGACAAATCTTCACTGTACAAAAGGATTATTCCATAGAATTTTCCCCCTTTTGTTTAATTAAAAAAGGTTTTAATTTTAACACAGTAAAATTACATACAACAAAAACAGTTATTAAGTAAGAATCACAGTTAAAATATCCAGTCTATTTATATTGGGCAAATACAGACAAAATACTCAATCATCTATCCTATCTTGGTGAGTCTAAAGTTTTATACCTAATTTGCTTTCTATCATAACTAAAGAAAACTATAAGTTTAACTATTTAGCCTTTAACTCCATCAAAGACCCCAGAAGGGTGAAATGTCACCTAATGACAGGGACATCTGGCTGCCTGTACAGTCACTCTAGGTTCCTCTATAATGTTGGGGCATCCAACTCTGGCCTATAGGCCTAGCATATCTGACGGACTTTCCTGTGAAGCAGGGAAATTTGAAGGATTGTCCTACTTTGTCTTGGCAAAGTTCACCAGTCACCTTTCTTGTGTCCTGCTGGTCCAATTTGGACAGTAACTGTCAGCAATTGAGGTAAGGCAGTTTATTTGCCCACATGGCTAACTTTTACCGTAAAGAAAAACTCTATACAAAGTTTCTTTGATGCATGTGATATTCTCTGAAGTAGATTGGTGCTGTCAGGAGCAGACGTGTCTCATTGTCATGAAAAGCCTTAGGTTATTAAACATTAAATTATTAAATGCCATATTCTGTAGGTCTTTGAAGTGTATTAAGACTATATATATATATATATATATATATATATATATATATGTTTGTGACCTTGAAAACTTATCTAACATGACTGTAAGTTTGACTCTTATAGATGACTATTAATCTGTATTTCTTTATTATACATTACATTTTTAAATGAGGTGCATAAACAAAATACTTTAAACAAGAGTAGAAATATATAAACAGTATAACAAAATAACTTTAAATTTGTATCAATAAACCAAAATCCACACCAGTGTAAAATATTTAATAGCTGTTTTTTTGTACTAAAGAAGATCCAATAATCTGCCCTTTTATCCTATCATTTTTATAGCCCCCCTTTTCTTTTTAGAATGAGATCCCTGAATATAATTTCATTCACTCAGCTTTTTTCCTGACCATTACCAATAACAATTTGTAGTCAACCCCCTTTAAATGATAATAAATATCTCATGACCCATTTTTTGGGAATGTGGGTATAAGTTTCTAGACTACTTCTTGTTGATTGGGGGAACTGGTAATCTATGGGGGACCCTGAGAAAACTCAAGATTATGGTCAAGTCCTGACTGGAGTATTATGTGAGGCTGGATCATCTCAGTCAGCCGCCTCAAAGTTGTTCTGGATGAAGAATTCTGAGGAGACTATAACAGAGGCATTTTGAGATGCTGGATCACCTGGGTCATCCATTTTCATTGGTGTCATTGCTCTGAAAATATATAAACTTTTAAAGGTAATATGTGGTGATATATTTGTAACCTAAGAAATATAGCTTGCCTGAAGATCAGAGGATAGGACTAGCCACAGAGTTAGTCATAGAGGTCAGGCAGTGGTAGCACACACTTTTAATTCCAGCACTTGGGATCACACATCTTTAATCCAAGCACTAGGTTGAGACAGGAAGCGATATGGCTGGGCAGAGAAAGGAATATAAGGTAGGAGGGGACAGGAACTCTTGTTCTTTCAGCCTAAGGAGTTGGTGAAGTAAGAGGTGTTTACTGGCTTGCTCTACTTCTCTGATCTTTCAGATTTCACTCTGATATCTGGTTCCAGGTTTTTAATTATGACCAATTAGGACTCTATCAATATCTGGCATCCAACTTTTGGAGCACAAATTCATGAAAAAGCAGCTTGCCTTGTGGCTTTGTAGCCACTGGCTCAGGCTGGAGCTGCATATGGCCAGAGTCTCCACCCTACTTGGGTCAGAGTCCCTTCCCTGCTGGCTAAGTTTCTGTTACAGCCTATGTGCAGCAAACTCCATAGACTTTTGAGCTCCAAAAGCCACAAGAATTAGCAGCTTTCACACATTTCACACAGCCAGTGAGACAACTGACTCTTTCACTTCTTGTCTGTCCTGGTGGGTTGTGACTTTCACTAGAGCCCCTCCTCCAGCTGCAGCCACACGAGGTGGCTGCCTCACTTTGCCATTATTTGAATCATTATTGTCAGCAGATTTGGTGAGTCAAATGGGATTTGTTAAAGGTGGGGGATTAGTTTTAAAAAGTCAGAGAGTTTTCCCATATTAAAAAATGGGAAACACCATGACAATGGAAGGAGTTTGGTCTCTGTTTGATAATACGCTAGATGATTTGAACATGGAACAATTAAATGAGAGGATAATTAACTTACATGGGATTTATATAATGTCAGTTATAAACATTATTGGTTTGATCATTCTTGTTTTATCCCTAAAAAGTTGGTTAATATGAATGCCAAAATACAAGTCTTAGAAAAAACTGATTAAAACAGATCATAGAGATATTCAGACCCAGACAGAAGAATATAAGGGAGAACCAATTTCAGCATTGCATTATAAGGTTACAGAGAAACAACCTAAGGCTTTCAAACAGCCAACCTTAATTTATCCAGTAACTTTACAGGATTTGCCAAATGATAGATATCCCCAAGACTGTGTAAGAACTAAATGGACTCGTATGCAAATGTTAGATTTGAAGAGATTCAAGGAAAAAATAGTCTCATATGGCAGCATGCTTTTACCTTTTGTGAAGCAGATGTTAAACTCCTGGTCAACCTATAATAGAATTATTCCTCAAGACTGGAGAGAATTGGTCACAGCACTCTTGAAGTCTGGTCCCCAATTACAATGGAGGACCTGGTGTAAAGATGAGGATAGGACCATTGAACAACGAAGTAGGGCTAGAGGTTTTGAAATATTCCAAAATCTATTTTTTGGAGAGGGCAATTATACTGATATACAAAGACAATCTTTATATGATGATCACACTCTGGCTTTATGCCACACAGCAGCCTTGAATGTTTGGAACAGAATTGAAGAAGTAGGAAAGAAAATTGAGTCATTCACAAAAGTTATACAGGGCCCAAAAGAAACCTTCATTGTTTTCTTACAAAGATTGACTTCAGCAATAAATAGAGTGATACCAAATTCAGAAGCTAAAGAAATAACAATTAAATCTCTGGCTTTTGAAAATGCTAACACACAATAAAAAAGTATAATTAGGCCATTAAAGGCAGGATCAGCACCCTTGGAGGAATGGATCTGAGATAGAATCAATATTGAATCTCATGATCATGATGATGCTTGGGTAGGAGAAGTGATTTCCAGAAGTTTGAACCAAAATTGAAATGTCAAAGGTTTCAATTGTGGTAAACAAGGTCACCTAAAAAGAGAGTGTAAACAGTGTTCCTAGAAACAATGTATTTTAAAGAAGTAATTCCAACATAATGCCTCTCCCTTCTGGATTATGTGGAGGTGTGGCAATGGTAGATATTGGACTCACAAATGTAGATCAACAAGGGACAAGCAAGGTAAACCCTTGCCTTTGCCATCAGGAAACTCCCTGAGGGGCCTCTTGTAGACCCCCATGACAAATTCGGTTCAGTTATTTCCTGTCATCATAGAGGAAACTCCTTCCCAGTGCAATTAAAGAATCTAATGCCTTTTGTAAAAAACCATACTGCTCTGGATGATAGAACAGCTTTAGAAAATAAAACAAAAATTTAAGGAGAAATCACAAATCAAAATTGGTAAAGATTAGATTTGAAAACTTCCCAAAGTTAGAGTTGGGGAAGGATTTGTTTTTATCTTTTCAGGAAAATAAAAACAACCATCTTAAGAACTGAAAGACCTTTGGACAAATAAGCATCAAAAGAAGAAGGAAGAACTATCAGAAAACAATTACCAAGAAAAGAAATAATCTGACCTAATGCAATCTCTGAAGTCTCCAAAAAGATGATAGGATTACACAATGATGATTCCACATGGACTATAATAACATCATTAAGCTGACAAACACTACCCAAAGATCAGCTTTGAGCTACAAACTGCTCAGAACAATTTCGAGATGGCTAGCTGAGATGATCCAGCCTCACAGAATACTCTAGCCCAGACTTGAGACAAGCCCTGCACTTTTCCATTATGCAGTGATTGGACAACAAATGATACAGCTACCTCTCCCAGGACTTGACAATTAACCCCAAATTTCTCTCTTTGGGATCTCCTAAAGATTTCTTTACCTCCAGACAGCAGAAAGTAATTTTAAGAACACAATGCCCACTTTCCCAAGAGGTGGGGTGGGTGGTTTTTGGTTGTTCAATGAGTTATAGAAAATTGTCATTGTTTAGGATGGTTGATTATAAGTTGTTATTGGTAATGGTCAGGAAAAAGCTAAACAAAGGAGATTAGGTTCAGGCTTCTTGTTTTTAAAAGAAAAAAGATGGATACAGATATGATAGGATAAAAGGATAGATTATGGAATCTACTCTGAAAAGAAAAAACAGGAATATAGATATAAAATAAAAAGGTAGATTATTAAATCTACTTTTAAAAAGAAACTACTAGTTTTAAATATTTTACATTGAATTGCATTTGTGTATATTGATACAAATTTGAGATTAATTTTGTTAGAATATAATTTATATATATTTCTACTCTTGTTCAAGGTATTGTACTGATACAGCTCATTTAACAATGTAATGCAAATTTATAGTCCTTGAAAGTTATTATTATCAACTAATTAAGATATAAAGAAATAAAAGTTAGTAGTTAGTCATTACAATCAAACTTGTAGTCATGTTAGGTATGTTTTCAAGGCAAAACAGAGATATATTTTAGATAGGTTGTCTTCAAACACTTCAGAGATTTGTAGAATATAGATTATAGTATAAAACATTCAAGAGAAAGTAGGAAGTAGTCTTGAACGCATTGGCACAGAAGACCACTTCCTAAATATAATACCAGTAGCACAGGCACTGAGAGCAACAATTAATAAATGGGACCTCCTGAAACTGAGAAGCTGTAGAGCAAAGGACATGGTCAATAAGACAAAATGACAACCTACAGAATGCAAAAAGATCTTCACCAACCCCACATGTGACAAAGGGCTGATCTCCAAAATATATAAAGAACTCAAAAAGCTAGACTTCAAAATACTGAACAATCCAATTAAAAAATGGGCTACAGAGCTTAACAGAGAATTCTCAACAAAAGAATCTCAAATGGCTGAAAGACATTTAAGGAATTGCTCAACATCCTTAGTCATCAGGGAAATGCAAATCAAAACAACTCTGAGATACCATCTTATACCTGTCAGAATGGCTAAGATAAAAAACACTGAAGACAGCTTATGTTGGAGAGGATGTGGAGTAAGGGGAACAGTTGTTTGGCTCGAACTGTTTGGGGGGCACCCAGGCAGGGGGATAGGGATCCATCCCTGGTGCATGGGCAGGCTTTTGGGAGGCCAGTGACTGTGGTGTGATGCCTTGTGCAGCCTTGGTGCAGTGGGGAGGGGTTGGACCTGCCTAGGCTCAGTGTGCCGGATTCTGTTGACTCCCTATAGGAGACCTTGATTTGGGGGATGTGGGGATGTAGGGTGGCTAGGGAGAGAGGGCTAGAGGGTGGGAGGAGGGAGGAGGGGGGATCTTTGGGTGGTATGTAGAGTGAGTAGAAATTTCTTAATAAAGAAAAATGAAAAAAAGAAATAAAATCAATACAGAAAAATTAAAATAAAAAACAAAAATAAATAAAACTTTTAAGATGTTTTAAAAACATAGATTTTTTTTATGATAGTGAGACATGTCTGCTTCTGGCAGCATCAGTCTACTTCAGAGAAGATGATGGGTACTGAAGAAACTCATTATGGAGTTTACTTTCTTTGTGGCAAAAGTTAGCCACTGAGCAAGAAAGTGCCCTTCCCTTGACTGCTGACAGTATGCTGTCCAAATGGGAAAAGCAGGACACAAAAGAAAGAGCTGCCAAACTTTGCCAAAATAAGGTAGGATAGCGCTGTAGAAAATCCTGCTTCACAGATGGGTCTGTCAGATATGCTTGGCCTGTAGACCAAAGATGGATGTCCCAACATTGCAGAGGAACCTTGGGTGACTGTCCAGGCAGCCAGCTGTTTCTGTCACTTCTCATATTTTTTGGAAGTCACTTGCTTGCACTTCATGCTTACTCAGTTAATATTATTTCCTTCTTGGGTCTCTGAGGGAGTTGAAGACTAGATAGTTATAGTTTTCCTTGTTAACAAATTCAGAAAAGAAACTAAAGAGGTGTAAAGTTCATAAGTTTGAAAGACATCAAAAGATAGTTTTTCATTGATAATATAAGATAGGATAGAAAGGGAATTAGGTACAATACTTTGTGCTGTAGGCCAGAGAAATATGATGTAGAAATTCAGTTTACTATGATAAAGAATCCTGAAGGAATCAAGGACTTTTTCCAGAGGAAGCCAAGGCTCAAAGAATATTGGTGTTATTTAGATTTTGTATATATCAGCTGTTTCCTGCAATGAATTTTATGTTTGCTATTTTAGTTTCCCCAATTGATTCTTATTTCTTAGAACTTTTTACAGTGTCTTTGATCATTTATTGGGCACAATTTTTCCCCATACAATTAAGGTATTTGGATATTTCCCCCAACTGTATTGACAACAGTCATATAGCTTCCCTTTTTAGCATTAGACTCAGATATCTGTCTTCTGTAATTATTTCCATTAGCAAGTATCTGGGGCCAAGGTCATCTCCAGACAAATGCATTTTTCTAAGATTTTTCTCAATTCCAAGGAATTACTGCAGACAGATAAACATTCCAGATCATCTGTTAGTCTCTTAAAATAAGGTAAATATTCATACAGAGACAAATGCCAAGGTCAGGTGAATGTTAGGTATAATGTTTTATTTCTTGTTCAAATTAAACTTAACCCTCCTTTCTCTCATAGCCTTAATAGTATCTCTAGACTTCCCCTTTAACAATTAACTCAGAACAAAAGGGCTTTTTTACATACCAGGTGCATCAAGCTATGGTGCAGGCTTCCTAGCCACTGAACAGACTTGCCCTGCCTGAGCAGAAAGTGGTGGAGCCAGAGAATTGCAGATTGTATGTGTATTTAAACTGGACTGGGGAGAGAGGAAGAGAACAAAGATGGAAGGAACTTAGATAGAACAATTGGAAGACAAGAGAGGAAAGGGCAGAGAGGAGCTAAGTATGAGAACAGAATTAAAACTGTATATAGAGAGAACTGACTCAGAAGAATAAAATGAACGGACTAAAGATTTCATGTATATAGATTTATTTGAGAATCCCTCAGCTTAATTAATCTGCCACTGGTAGCATCTCTTCTAGAACTCTGGGAGAAGACCATAGAGAGGCTGGACCCCAGTAGTCTTCATTACCTTTGGACTCACCAAAATAGAATAAATAATGGAGTAATTTCTCTGAATTTGCCAAATGTTAATGGACTGGACATTATTAATGTAATTCTTGGCTGTGTATATTATGTATACTTATTATACTTATTGTATATAGTTTTTCTTATATTAATTATAACCTTTTATTATTTTAGACAAAAAGGGGGAAATGCGGTGATATATTTGTAATCTAAGAAATAAAGCTTGCCTGAAGATCAGAAGACTGTGCCAGCCATACAGTTAGCCATAGAGGTTAGGCAGTAGTGGCACACACCTTTAAGCCTAGCACTTGGGAGGCAGAGGCAGAGATCCATCTGGATTTCTATGGGTTCAAAGCCACACTAGGATACACGAGATTAATCCAGTCTAAAAGAGGAACAGAGCCAGGCAGTGGTGGCACACACCTTTAATTCCAGCACTTGGGAAACACATCTTTAATCCCAGCACTAGGAAGGTTGAGACAGGAAGTGATATGGCTCGGCAGAGGAAGGAATATAAAGTGGGAGGAAACAGGAACTCTTGTTCTTTCAGACTGAGGAGTTGGTGAGGTAAGAGGTGGTGACTGTGGCTTTTTCTACTTCTCTGATCATTCAGCTTTCACCCTGATATCTGGCTCCAGGTTTTTATTAAGAGCAATTAGGATTCAAGCAACAGTAAAATATATATCTGCATGAATATGTGTATATATTGTGTGTTTTACAAAAGTCAGCCAAAGATGATTTTTGTTATGTGTTTCAGCAAGTAAAATATGCATCACATGTCTTATAGTTCTTCTAGGTTTGCTTTTTTATGTCTGTAGTCAGGATTACAGGGGGTTGTCCTTGATCAAAGCAGATTTCCTTTAACCTGGAATGAATCTACAGCCTCTCCTTTCCTGTGGAAATAAAAGCAAAATCTCTCCCCCAAAGTAACACATCTTTTCAGTTAAATTTTACAGCCAAGACATTTTTTTAAATATATAGGTTGGATTAATACAGCAACATTTAAAGTCAAATGTCTCTTAAAAGCTGTTGCTTCTTCTTCAGCAGGCAAACAATTCAAAGACAACACAATAACATACAGTATCCAGACTCTATGTGTATTCTCCATCTTTACATGGCTTTCTATATTTTTTTATCTCTCTATTCCTTTTTTAAGGAATTTATTATTTTAAAACTATATTTTTTCATCTAAGACTGTATATAATCTCTTCTCTCTCCCAAGCCTATGTATATTTTTAAACCCATTGTAAATCATTTCGAGTTTTTTTTCCCAATCTGAATCTGGCTTTACTGTAGATCTCTAACTTTTTCTGATCACATGAGTCTTTAAACTGCTAAGTGGCATGCCTAGGACCTCTGCCTCCACCCTGACAGCTGGTTCTACCCTACCTGGTTCCCTAAGAGCTCACCTTCATGGCAGAGGCACTGGCAAGAGCCATGTTCACCACCCCAACTCTGAGAGCTTCTGGGTCCATGCTGCCACTGAGCAGCACCCTGCCTACTGCTCACAAACCCCATCCAAGTGTTCAGTACCAGGGCCTCTCAAAAGAGCCTTGCCATTTTTGCCACTAGCACTGAGCTAGTAAGCTATCTCTTAAAGGAGCCATGCCTATGCTCACTGCCAGCAAAAGAGCCCACCTGAGAAAAGGCAGCTACCAAGAAGCCATGCTTGACTCCATTCTTGTGTATCTGGAACCTTTTTTAAGCTTTGTCTGGTTTTGTGTGGAAATTTTGGTCCCATGGTGGAGCGCCATGTGTAATCAGACATTTCTTTCCTATGCTCCTGCTCCCAAATACCTGGCAGCCACTTCCCAAATAACTGGCTCAACTTGGAGGCTTATATAAATTATAAATGCTTGGCCAATAGCTCGGGCTTATTACTAACCAGCTCTTACACTTTGAGTTAACCCATATTTCTTATTTATGCCCTGCCATGTGATAGTACCTTTATTATCATGGCATGTTCATCTCCTGCTCTCTCTGCATCTGGCTGGCTATTCCAGACTCTGCCCTTCTTCCCAGCATTCTTACTTTGGCTCTTCCGCTTAACTTTATCCTGTTCAGCTTTTGGCCAGTCAGCTTCTTTGTTAAACCAATCACAGTGACAAATCTTCACAGTGTACAAAAGGGTTATTCCACAGTATAGGTCTAATCATTTAAGTCCCTTAGCAGTTTTTGGAAATCATTTAGAGCTTTTAAGGTGTTCTTCCTAAATTCCACCATTTGAGGAATGATCACTGTAGATTTTATTAGCTTTCCTAAATATAAGACTTGGGTAGTATGTTGAATTTTTCTCAGGAGCTATAATCAGTCCATAATGTGTGGTGATATTGTGTTCCCCAAAATATTGTGCACCCTAATAAACTTATCTGGGGTCAGAGAACAGAACAGCCACTAGATATAGAGGCCAGAAAATGGTGGCACACACGCCTTTTATCCTAGCATTCCAGAGGCAGAGAACCGTCTGGATTTCTGTGAGTTCAAAGCCACACTGGAAACAGCTAGGCATGGTAACAAGAGCCTTCAATCTCAGGAAGTGATGGCAGGAAGCAGAAAGGTATATAAGGTATGAGGACCAGGAACTAGCCTGGTTAAGCTTTTAGGCTTCTAACAGCAGTTCAGCTGAGAGGCATCCAGTTTGAGGAAACAGGATCAGCTGAGGAACTGGCGAGGTGAAGTAGTTGTGGTTTGTTCTGCTTCTCTGATCTTCCAGCATTCACCCCAATACCTGGCTCCAGGTTTGATTTTATTAATAAGACCTTCTAAGATTCATGCTACAATAATGAGTTAATCTATTTTTTTTTACTTTAGCAAACAATTCTTTTAATATTTTATTATAGCTTAAAAGGCCAAACCGACCTTGGCCCCGGCTAGAGACCAGGCCATCCGGAGCCGACCGCTGAGGCGGGAAACTGGACCAGCCGTGGACCCGCCGCAAGTCAAGCAGTTTCTTATGGATTCTTGTCACGTTGGGCGCCAAATGTAGAAAGGCTTTTTCTATGGCTTGTTAATAGCTCTGACCTCTAGGCAACTTTATTTATTAACATACAAATAAAATCACAATTCAGTACAAATAGAATACCACTATAGACTATAACCCATATAATGTATAATAAAAGCAAGAGGAAACAGCTCTCTTTAAAGCAGCAGCAGCAGCAGCAGCAGCAGCAGCAGCAGCAGCAGCAGCAG